>JAJJMC010017722.1:0-22537 GCA_023531435.1 Papaver californicum
CTCATAAGAAAATACACCATCTAATAGTGAGAAGGAGGGTTTAGAACCAAAAGTTCTTATCAAGTGATTAATTAAGAACATACTCAAAGACGGTTGAAGATTTAAAATTGCAATGGCTGGAGGTACACAAAATCAATCTATTTTATTGCTTCCGCTTTAATTATTATATGTTTATATTGTGATTAGAATATACATGTAGATACATATAGATTTTACACTATCATCACAACTTCTAGACAACACCCTTTTTCTGATTTCCTCTTTTCTATTTTTTATAAATAAGATTCTAACAATCACTCAACTTTACTTCCTAAACAACTACTGTCACTCTTGAGGTTCTTAACAATCAAACTTGACACATTGAAGAGTGATCACTCGACCAACAGTGACATTCGCAAAATACAAGAGGTGCAAGAAAAAATTAACAAAATCAAAGACAATACTTAAACAATATTTAAACAAAAATTGAAACTCGAGAAAGCAATTATTTTTTATTAATTTTTCTTCAATAATATGCAATGCAATCATTATCTTCAACTAAAATATTAATTAATTTTAACTTGAAAATGACAAAGCTATAGAAGTGGAACCTACTATTGATATGTCTAGTCAATTCTAATAAGAAATTAGTTTCCAATGCAACAATGCCAGAAACAGCAGTTTCCAATGTTTTAAAAATAAAATTTATGAGATAAATTTATTGGATGATAATACCAGTCATCTAGTTTAAAAATTCACCAAATTCTTTACCTAAATGGACTTATATTAACAAATCCAGCTGTATCTTAACATTATTTAGACAAGTAAACAAGAATACAAGGCTATAGGCCATCATTATATAGTTTCAGAATATGTACCACAAATATGTCAAGTATAAGTTGAAAGAATGAATCTAGGTCCATGTGTGGGCTAACCCATATCCAAAACATGAATCTTCCTAAGAAAAGGGTTTGGTCTCCCTTTTCTCTCTGGTCTCAGACCTAGAATGAAGAAACCATTTCTTCATGATCAAGTAATCAACAGTGACTTTATAGGTGAACTACTCATTAATTGAAACATCGGAGCAAAAGGGTTTCTCCCAAAGTGGGTTTTTAGGGAAGATGAAGATGACAAACCAGTAAATCCTCATTACAAAAACTGAACTCTAGCTACGAAACTGTAATGGAAAAAAAAATCCAAATAAAAATTAACTTGAACAGACCCCCTTTTGCTTATAATCATAATAATAATAATAAATCATGTATGAAATAGAAAGAGGAAGGAGCAGCTTGCACATACCGGGTTGAGTATCCTATTTGATCCTTGCATTCTTCAAACTTTTATCCCCTCTCTAGTAATAGCGAATTTCTGCAACAGAAAAAAAAAAAAATACTGAAAATAAGGAAAAAATCAAAACAAACCAAAAATAAAAATAAAAATAATATTCTGTTTCCTTGAAACCACCTACATTATCTAATTTCTCAACCAAACCTCCACTTTCTGAGTCCAAATAAAACCTAAATCCCGTTTATTGAAACCCTTTTCTTATTTTTCTTCCATATGAACAAATGAAGTAACTTACTCTGCTACTCTCATGTGGTCTCTGTTGTTAAAGCTTTTCTATAAATATTAAGGTGAATGAAGTTCTGTTTTTACCAAAGTTGATAATAACAACATTTCACTGACTGTAGACCGTCTGATGATTTCTTTTATATACTGCTCTGATTTCACATTTCTTTTGTTTGGCAGAGGAGATAAAACAAGAAAGAAATTGAGGGTGTTTTGGTAATTCCAATGGGTGTGAGCGGAAAAGTAACGGTGATAGTGGTGGTTCGTGTGCACCTGAAGGAAAATGTGTCTACCTCCTCCTGCTTAGTAGTCCGTACTCTTGGTTTAGGCAGGCCTATTGACAGCTGCCGGGAAGATTTGACATTTAGATTCCAAAGATATTAATTTTTGCATACCGTGGTATGATCTTCTTATCCCAAAAGAAAATGAGTTTGTTGGTCTTTGCAAAATTTAAAGAAAAAAAGAGGAATAATTATTTTTTTAGTATGTTCCTTATTTATTTTTTTATGTTAGAATTTTGAATGAACATGTCTCACTGTCTATGACTGTCAGATTCTTTATATTTTTTAGATAAATTTTTAAAAACACTAATTATTAATAAGAGTTTGTTTTGACAAATAATATATAAAAATAAAAATAATCATTTATTTTGGAACAAAAATACAAAGGAAAATGCATTTTGGAATAAAAATACAAAAATAAAAATAACATTACTAACCTAGATCAGAGTATGTATGTACTCTGTACATAATATGAACTTGACATAACAAAAGAACACCCAGCAAACATGAATCTAAAAGAACCTAAAGCCTGCATGTAGGTGGCTTGAAGATCTGGGATGCTGGTCTACTAGCTGCCCTCATTTCATCAGCTCTAAAACATGTGTTGTTATGAAAATTTACAGCAGCTGCACCCATACTAGTATAAGAAGGAGGTACAACTTCCCTTCTTCTGCCTCTTGCTTGTGCTTGTGTGGCTCCAGCTCCAATGCCCCTAAAATCATGTAATCATACTAAGTTCTCAAATATTAACCGTTTGTAATATAAAAAACCCAAAATATAAGTTAGCAGACATTACCTCTCAGTAGACTGCGAAGCAGATTGTGATGAGGGACCAGGTGGAATGTTGGTTCTTCCTCTTCCTCTACCCCTACCACTTGTAGATGGTGCATTTTTGGATAGGTAAGTTCTGATGTTATGGGTAAGGGAACTGTAATGTGAACACTTTCTATTTTCAATCTTAGTTGTCTCAGGTCTACCCTCAATGTCAGACCTAATCCTTTTAGTCCTAGGTGATGTTGTACAATTGATATTTTGATTTTAGTACAACCCACAAATAATTATGAACATCAAAAAGAATTACCCAATTTTCTTGACTTGCACATGCCCTTACTACACCTGCTTAAGCCTTATTGTAAGATGTCACCTTGTGCAAGTCATCCACCAAACAGCAAAATGAATAAATTATAAGTTGGAAGTGAATGCAAAAGACTTATGAAATGTTTATATTAAATTTTACTTAAAAGCATACCTGTTGAGATCAATATGCAAGTGTGTGGCAATTACAACTGCATCCACACAAGGAATACCAATGATGTCCTCCTGAACACAACAACTACATGATTTCTGTTGCAGGTCTACATCCCATCTACTAGAACTTAAGTTGTTTACCACATACCAAACATACTCACTTGCTCCAAAGAATCTGTATTTTTTCTTCTTTTCTAATATGTTCTTCATAATTCTATCTGCTCTTGGCACCAAAATCAGACCTTCACTCTCCCATTTCTTAGCTTTCATTTTCCTCTCAAACATTAATCTCATCATTTTCAAATTAAAACCTTCCAAAATTTTGTGCAAGGGTTTTGATCCAATGTCCAACATCCAATTGTTGAAACTCTCAGAGAAATTGTTTGCTACATGCTCATACTTTGAAGATAAATCAAATGTGGACCTAACCCAAGTATGGGTTTCTACATCAGCAAACCAATCATACGCCCTCTTAGAATCTTTCTCCATTTGATCCATGTATCTCTTGTAATCAACAACTCTATAAGCTTTTGATGCCCCTAATCTAGTGTTTCAAGTGAGTTCCCTTGTGTGTAGTTTTGATAATCAATAATTTTATTTAGTTATTTTATTCAATTTAATTCATAAAAATCCATTCACCACAATTTATTTTAGCACATAATTAGTCTATAAATTAGAAATATTACAATTAATCTATGTGGACAAACCCGTACTTGCCGCTTCTACTTTGTAGTCATCGTGCGATTGCGGCTATATGTTTTAGGCCTATCAGTCGCCTTATAGCAACTATTTCAAGCTCGTTTTTTTTAAATACCTAAACCACATTTCTTTAAATTAAAGCAAAAATTATAAAATTAAATATATAATTTATTGTTTAGTTTCAAAATTTCGCTCAAACTTGGTGTAGTTTAAAAGATATTGAAAAAGAAGAATTTGGCATAGTTGTTATAAGGCCTCAAATGGTCGCAAAAAACTTTTAGTAGTCATTTCAATTTCTTGATTTTTTAATTCCTTCACACAAATTTATTTAAATTGGAGTCAAAAATATTAAATCACACTATAAATTAATTATAGTTTAATTATAATATTTTTAAATAACCAATGAATTTTAAAAATTGAAAAATAATTTTATCTATCGGACCCACCGTTACACGATCATCTAGTATAAAATGTCACTCGCGACCAATAACATATTTTGGGCTGACGATGTTAATCTGTTTGGGGTGGGAAATTAGAGAAACGAATGAATAACTTATTTCCTCAAAAAGTACTTACTACAAAAATCTTTCTACCAAACACACACCTAAAAACATATCACTCCCCTATATCCCTCAAATCTACTTTTCTTTATTTATTCTCAAAACCATGGACTTCCATTCCATTCAATCACACGCCATTTCATCACCCCAAGTTTTCAGTCTCAAAAACCATGGGCAGTATTCTTATTACCATAATCCCTCTATACAAAATACATCAACTTCTATACACCAACCTCTCCCTAACCGTACACATGTCCAGAACCACTAATCTTAATCACAAATAACATCCCTCATACAATAATATCATGTTACATATTGTACCCAAACATATCTCCAAAACTATGTTTCTCAATACTGGTTGCTACTCCATCTCCATTGTCTACCCTAAATACCACATTTTTATTTAGTTTCAGTCTCTCAAAATCAAGCAAATCCCGTTCAACACTACACAACAGTAGCTAAAGAAGAAGACTGAAGGATTCAATTCAATTCAATTAAACCCCACTAAGTTCTACACAGAAAGGAGACATTTTTTTTTCAGGTTGATTTTTCAATCTTTTCTAAGTTGGTTTCATTTAATTTGTTGATTAAAATTGTGGGTTTCATTATTAGGTTGATATCTAAAACGGGTTAGTGTTAGATTTTGTTTCAACTTTTTTCAATTTGTCTATCAAAATCAGAAAAAGTTCAAGCTACAACAGAACCCTTGAAATTGACTGTTTTACCCTTGAAATTTGTGTACTAATGGAGACTAATGGAATACTACCAGGAATGGGTTCAGGAATGTTAGGTTTAGAAATGCCTATACATCATCCACACCATCCTCATCATCAGCATCCCCATCCTCATCAACAGCAGCAGCAGCAGGAACAACAACATCCATTTGCAAACCACCTTCAACAACAACCTCAACAACATCACATAGTGTCATTTGGAGTTGGAGGTCATGAAGCTGATCCACATAATCAATCTCAACAAGCCGTAAAGCAAAATGCATATGTGTTTACTAACAAACCGAAACAACCACAACAAGTAGCTATTAGTGATGAAGATGAGCCTGGGTTTACCGCGGAGGATGGTGGCGGGGCAGATGGTAGGAAGAGAGTCTCGCCTTGGCAGAGAGTGAAATGGACAGATAATATGGTTAGGTTGTTAATTATGGTGGTTTATTATGTTGGTGATGAAGCTGGTCCTGAAGGGAATGACTTAACTGGTGGTGGTGGTAATTGTAAGAAGAAATCAGGTGGTGTATTACAGAAGAAAGGGAAATGGAAGTCGGTCTCAAGAGCTATGATGGAGAAAGGTTTTTATGTTTCTCCACAGCAATGTGAAGATAAGTTTAACGATTTGAACAAGAGGTATAAGAGAGTGAATGATATAATTGGAAAGGGGACTGCTTGTAGAGTGGTTGAGAATCAGAGTTTACTCGAAACTCTGGATCATATACCACCGAAATTGAAAGAGGAGGTGAAGAAATTGTTGAATTCAAAACATCTTTTCTTTAGAGAGATGTGTGCTTATCATAATAGTGGTGGTGGAGGAGGTGGTGGGATTGTGTCGGGTGGTGCACATCAGATTCCAGATGTGGCTGTTGAGTCTTCTCAGCATCATCAACAAGATAGATGCTTTCATTCATCCCAAAGTGCTGCGGTTAATGGTAATTCAAGAGCTAGAGCTGATTTGGAAGGTTTGAAAATGGTGAGTAAAAGAGGAATTAGTCACGAGGAAGAAGAAGATGAGGACGTGGAAGATGAAGATGATGGTGACGAAGATGATGAAGAGGATGATGATGAGGATGAAGAAACTGAAGATGGTGGAAAGATTCATAGAATGCAAGGAGGTGGCCATGAAGACGAAGATGACGATGAAAAGATGGTGCGTAAAAAGAGACAAAGGAGGGGCAGCTTTCCTTCAGTATCACCATCAATACAGCAACTGAGCTGTGAACTGATGAAAGTTCTTCAAGATGGCTCGAAGAACCCATGGGAACAGAGGCAATGGATGAGAACTCGGACAGTTCAGTTGGAGGAACAAAGAGTGAGCTACCAATGCCAAGCATTTGAGCTTGAAAAGCAGCGTTTAAAATGGCTGAAATTTAGTGGGAAAAAAGAAAGGGAATTGGAGAGGATGAAACTTAATAACGAGAGGCTGCGGCTTGAAAATGATAGGATGGTTCTTCTTCTTCGCCAAAAAGAGCTAGAATTGGTTGATCTCCATCAACAACAACACTCATCTAGCAAACCAACTTCCATGAACTGATGAACTAACTAAATTTCAGAGGGGGAGATTCAAAAGAGGAAGCTCAACAGGGAGAGCAGACGAGTTCTTTGTATATTAGGATGGTGAGTTTTTGCTTTAGTATCACCTTCCCCGAAGCCTAGTTGACAATCGTGATTGAAATAACTTATATAAATGAAGGCTTGCAACATTCTGCATGACCAAATGATATGATACAGTAAACACTTTGCCATCGAAGTACAAAAGGATGGAGGAATGCTTCCTTTCTGCTCCTAAATCTTTGTTTTGAATCTGTTGTGTTTCCTAATGTAAATATATGATATTTTAGTTCTCAGTTTTTTCTTATGTTCTTCGGCAATGTTTGCTGCGTTATTCTTTGTGTAGGTCTAACTGAACCCCCGAGAATGTAAATTTATTTAGTTTAACAAGGAATGGACCATGTTCAAACAAATCATCTAGAAGGTTTGGATGTTTTTCATTTTTTGTTGTTTGGATGTTTTTTTGATCCTCATTAGGGACTGAACAGAAAGTACAAGGGTGTGTTTGGTATTATTTTATAAAACTGTTTTTAAAAATTATTTTCTAGTGTTTTTAAAATATATATATTTTTTTGTTTTTATTTTTTGATAAATTTTAAAAAATTATTTGGTATGACTGTTTTTAAAAATATATTTTTTAAAAATTAGTTATAAATTAAAATTGACAATTCAAAAATTAGTTATAAGCCTTTTTTAAAACAAGTTATAAGTTTGCGCAAATACTTCACATATTATAACAAGTTTATATTTGTACAAGTTAAGCGCGTTGGTGGTGATGTCAACGTTGATGATAAAGACATATTGTCCCTGCTATGTCATCTCTAATATTGTTCATCAACTTAATATTCGCTGCACTTACATCAGTGTCAATTGATGTGCTTTCTTGACTAGTACTTGTGCCTTCTTCATCTGCCACTATGAGATCCTCCGCCATAAATTTTGATTAAATAATTCATCATTCCTTGAATTCAAACGAATGAAGTTGTGTAAAGTACAACATGCTACGTGAATGAGTCGTTGTCTTCGAAGTGGATAATTTGGCATGCATTTCAAAATAGGAAACCGACTCTTCAACACTTCAAAACAACGTTCAATAACATTACGTAAAGAGGAGTGCCTATGATTGAATAATTCCATAGGACCCTTTGCATGTCGACTTCTTCCCATAAAATCACGCAAATGATACCGCTCTCCAAGGTAAGGTATGAGAAAACCAGGCATGTTTGTGTAAGCGGAGTCAACAACATAATACCTTCCTACTTTCACATTAGCAGTTGATAACTTCATCAATACAACAAACACATTTGAAGTATTAAATGTAAGTTACGTATTCACGAACATAAGATCAAGTAGCATATTCACGAGTTCCTAAGTGTAAGAGCAATCAAAACTTACCATGTGTCCACTAGTGATATTAATACCCTAAATATATGATTATATCAACAAAATAACTTGGTACATAATACTAGTATATGACTTTGAACAAAATCAGTGATTCTTGAATGCTATCAAATATGACTTTGAAAGGAAAGTAGTTAGAGTATCGCACTCAAATCTACACTAATCAAATTGACACTGCAAAACCCTACACACATCTTAAGAGCCGTTATGTGAAAATTCATTCTCATCTAAGTATACAGTGGCAAAATTGGCAATAAAAATCAGGAAATTTCACATCACAGTTTATAAAATGGAGCAATTATGGTAACAAATATATTACAAAGCATGGCATATTCACCTATTGTGACATAACTGTCAGGTCACTCGCATGGTTTAGGTAACAAATATCAGGTCTCTCGATCGTTGCAGATTGCAAAAAAAAGAAAAGAAGAAGAGTTGTCCATAAAAGCTAAATGCTAAGCTAAGACCTAGACTAACACTCTTAATCTTATTAAGAAACTTTTTCAGTGAAAGGTGAGTATCATGACAGAAAAGGTGTCAGGTGAGTTTCATGACATGAAGGCTACTAACTACTTAAACCATGTCTAGTATATATAGACTTTTACCAAGAGAGATATGGAGAAAACTTACCGATAATAACATACTGCAATCGCAACTTCTTGTGAATTGCTAAGTCTGCAGAGCTAAGTGAACTTTTGATAAGCTCGTGAACCTTCAAACTTCTTCCAACTACTGCATTTGGTACAGTCCCTTCACAAAGCAAATACAACCTGTTAACTTAACAAGCACATCAAATAACAATAAAGCAGTGTTCCTTAAAATAACCCTGAACCCATTACTATTTACTATCAAAATAAGCAGATCCCATAAAGCCAAGCTCACATTAAGATAATATTAATGTGCCATAGTGTAACTTCAAGTTCTAAATCAAAACAGTCAACAAGTTCAGATTAACAACACTCAACCAAGTTCATATTCTAAACACAACTGATTACAAACTTTTAAGCCACATAGTTCTCCTTGATTCTTTCATTTTCTTAAAGATCCTCCGATAGTTAGGGTTTGTGAACTTGTCAATGGATTTGAGATACACATCATCGTCCACTCCTTCCATGTTGTCCAATATCTCGACACAATCTTTAATAAATGATATCTCGGTACATACATGAGATGTTACTTCCTTATCCTTCTTACGTTCAGCCTTCGTTTTTGTAACTTCAGCTTTGGCTTTAAGATTTTCAGTCCATGCTACAAGTGCATCATCAAACCTTGATGATTTAGTCGCCTTTCGCTGTGGAAAATCAACAGGAAGTTCCAAAGCACATCGTTGTACATTTGATTGTGTGTGTGATGCAGGGTGACTCGTGTCTCCAGGGCGAGCGGGTTTCACATGTACCCCTTTGCCAAGAAATTTTGTTTCCAAGTCTCTTTCGGTGTTCGAGTCAGGAGGAGAACAAGTTGATGGATTAGACATACTCCCGGATGTTGTAGTGCTATTGAATATATCCCCAAGCATATAGTAATTTTCTAACCCCTTTTTATGAAAGGATTTTGCACCAGGATATTTCTGCATTAGGGAATTTTACACATATAATATATTCTTAACCCATTATGTACAAAGTAAAGATGAATAGTTAAACACAAATATTTATGCAGACTAGCTATTCTTAACCCAGAAGTAGATTTGATGCAAAACTAAGCTTACTGGCATCAGACTAGGATCACATCTGCAGAAGTTCACTTCTTAATGGACCATCCAAACATGCATTAGAGATGACATAGAAAATATTGATCTGGAAAAAAAATGGTAGACTGATTGCAATGAAAAATCGCTTGTTACATCCATTCAGAGTTGCCAGATGCTGGGAGCATATTATGGTTCATTTTGAGAGGCCCTGGTTCAGTTCACATTTTTCATATCTATGGTCATTTCTTTTGATTTGATTTGAGTTTTAGTCTAATGGTAAAACGTCTCAGAAGTGGTGCTTCCACTTGATGCTTCTCTGCTCAATAGTATTTTATGTAGCTTCAAAATAGGAAATGTCAGTCTACAAACCTAACCTACAAAATGCATCAGATATATCTTGTTGTGTCTTTTCAAGGATGCCTAAAAACATGCAAATACCGCCATGTATTGTAGGGGCAGGGCTGCTGAATGCATTGGAAAAACAAGGATGAGTGATATTTCTTGTAAAGTTAAAGTTTATGTTGTGTCATACCAGACGACATAAAAGGAAGCAAAGCAACATAACCATCACATAATAAATTAAAGTATGAAAACACCTAAACCCATTAGTTTTCGCATACCAACCAAACCAATAAATCAAATGAATAGTTAAATAAAAACATTTATGCAGACTACCTTCAAGTAACGCTCCCAAGCATCATCACTTGCGGTTACCGTGTTTGTTGCTAGATCCCAACCCATACCGGTATCACTCAACAACCTTGCATATTCCCTATGCAGTATACACAGTCGATTGAACTTGGCTTTCAAATTTGGAACAATATATCTCTTACCAAACCTAGTAAAGACAACATTGTCTATTTCTACCCATTTTTTCTTCTCCAATGCAGTGGTTTGTAACCCATTTTTGGCTTCTTCATGAACCAATCCAACAAAGTAATCCATAATAAATTGTGGTCATGTGCGAACATCATCTATATTATCACCACTTGATGCAGAAGTCATCTTTTGTTCTACACAATATAATATCTAAAACTTAAGCATATAAAGATAAATCCAAAAAATAAAACCCCAAATGAAACTTGAAAACATCTATACTTGAGTCAAACAAGAAAACCCTCAGTAAGAAAAACCCAGAAATTGAAATAGATGTTCATACCTAAAGATCGCAGCAAACCCTAGAATTTTGATGCAAACCAAATCAATCAAGCCATTTGTTTCAAAATCAAAACCACATTAGTTGAAAGAGAGATTAATTGTAGAAAAGATCATTAAAAACAAAATTTGAGATCATTCATTAAAAAAAGAAGCCTAGAACTCGGATATGTTGTTTTAAAATCAAAACCCCAATAGTTGAAAAAGAGATTACCGTAGAAAGGATATGTTGTTTAAAAATCAAAACCCTAGATTAACCAAATTTTGATGCCACAAGAGACCATTCCTGGTAAAGAAGAAGCTTTCTAAAGGATCCACTTCTTTTTGTAGAGAGAAAACACGGAAAAAAAAGAAAAGAAAAAGAAAAAGAAAAACACAAAAGACGATTAGGGTTTTGATTTTTAAACAACTGTCAGTCTGTCAGCATTTTCTGTTGGATATTTTCGATACAAGGTTTTATGTAGCTCGATGGTAGTAAGGATACCCAAGGTTTACTTTGCAGGGGCATTGGTATTTTTCTTCTATTTCCGGGCTAAAACGTGTACGTACTTTGAACAAAAAAGGGAAAGCACAACTAAATACCACAAGAACAGAGTGAAGACAGAGAGGGAGGTTAAGAGGTGAAACAAAGAAAAGGAAGAAAAGGAAAAGCACACACGGTGGGACTCAAACCCTCAATCGCCTAATTAGAAGTTAGACGCCTTATCCATTAGGCCACGGGTGCTTCTCTTTGATAGACGCATTGAATAATAAAATATTAATAGTTAGATTGTTGTTGTTATATGCAGGCCATAGGAATTGGAATACTAGCCCCCTTCAGCCCTCCTTGTGTTATTAACTTATTATGTCCAGATTGCTGGACGAGAAACTTCATGTTTCCGCTTTTTAGTCTTAATATATTTCTTTTTTGCATCAAAATAAAATAAAATATGAAGGTCGTAGTGTTTGTATTACATTTATATAGCCGTTCATACAGAGCATAAAAATCCTCGCAGAGATGGCCTTAAAGGAATGGACAACCACATGAGCACCAATGATGTTGTCTGAGATTTGTCGAGAAAAAAGAAAAGCCGACTAAAGAGTGGAAATCAACTTATTAAGAAGGCAGTTCATACGACTAGCCATGAGTGCAGCTATGACCTTGTAACCCACTAGGGTCTTCAGGAGTTTCGGATTTGGGAACAAGGCTAGCAGAAAAAAATTTGGGAATAAGAAATAAATATGTTTTAACAGCTTTTTAGTAGCAAAAAAATCCCGCACCCTTGTCACAATTCGAGCCTAACAGTGTTCCAATTATGCTGTATTCAACTTCTTCTTCAGCACTTCATTAGCAAAGATTTTGCTAGATGCTCTCAAGAAACTTTCGTTGGCAAAAAGTTCCCCTGAAGAATTTAACCACTTGCACGCACTGCTACGGTGAGGTGACTAATTCGTTCTGTGAAACACCAGTTTTTGTTTATATCAAATTATCAATGCTTTTCTCTGCTTCAGTTTGCTTACTCTTGTAAAATTCTGGTAAGCTTGTTTACATGCTTGAGCCAAGGCGCGTCCGCATACAGATTTTTGAGCCTCAAATCAGTTTAAGGTTTATAATTGAAGTTTTTAAAAAGAACCCTTTCATAGGAATATACAGTTTAGTCTATGGGGATCTGAAAGCTTCACCTGCGTAACCCACATTGCCGAGTTCCTCCTCAATGCGCCCAAGCTACATAAAATAAGGACCAACAGTGAAAAAAAAGTCTGCAAGTTGCAGTAATATAACAGTGACAGAAATAATGGCACAAACGAAAAACCGAGAACAGAAATGCAAGAAACTAAACACGAATTTGTAGACACTAACAACTACCTTTACAGAACTTTTGATGGCTGTCTTGCTATTGGTCTTGAGTGATTCAGCATCTACGTACCATCTTCTCGCCATCGTCCACTTTGACCTAAATTAGATATTAAACAAACAATTCTGAAGTTGATGGAAACCTAGCAATGCCCCCACGTACCCTACCCAATTCTGAAGTTATTAATCCAGAATATACTAAATTTGAAGAACAAGATCAGATCTTGTTAGGATGGTTAGTACCGTCCCGTGTTGTTGGCTTATCAGCATCACAAGAAGTCTGGAAAGCGCTGGAGATCCTAACAAGATCTGTTCTTGTCTTCATATTTGGTATATTCTAGGCTTCCAGCAACGTATCCCTGTCATTTGTAACCCTTGAGAAGTGGTTTGAATTGTGTTTTCCGTAGAAGGTAATTTGTTTCACTAAGCTTTATGTTGATAAGATGTTTGATGTGCAGTTGTTGTAGAGTGGAAGTGTTAGCTGCCACTGATTAGGTAGAAGATTGGCGTGGTTGTAAGATTCCTGGCGTGATACCAACTCAAGATTTAGTTTCCAGAGGAAATCTTTTACATTCTTGTGGAGATTGAATCCATATATTTATACTGAATACAGGATGTATAAAATTTCCAGATTCAACAGACCGTAAATTAAGTAGGAGATTATACAGGGCAACTAGACTAAGTTACGTTTATAATTATTAGAATCTCTAGACTCAGTCAGCAGAGAGATTTTAGGGCTATGGATACATTACTACCCGAATCATCCTTTCTCTTACTTGAAGACATCATCTCATCCCTACTATCTGTTTTCCCACTTCGAGAAGCAGTCATCCTTTCCATCTTCCAGTCTGTCATTCTTTGGGTACCTTGGTTTATCAATAAGATAGAGGCTCTGGCTTGGTTTCTTAAGAATGAGAACATCATTTTATGGGAGTCTGCACCAAACAAGAGCTTAGTATAAATAAGAGTATCAATAACAGACACCACCGGACATAAATAACGATACAAAATGTCAACGCAATCAATCAATCGAAACAGATGATACATGATTAATTACCTCATGGCACTGTCCCCCTCAAATAACTCTGGATTGGATTTACTGCAACAAGAGAATATTGAGGAGGATGCATAAATCATGTATGAACAGCTACCAATAACATTACCAACAATGTGTATGATTCAACAAAATCTACAAAATGTAATAAACATTACCTTAGTCTTTTAGTCTTTCTTCTATAAGAATTTCCCTAAGCTCAGCCCAATTCTTCTGCCTTCTTATTCCTGTTGCTCAGAACCTACCGTGCTGCAACAATTCACTATCTCTCGCTATGATGGGTCATCTAAGAAAGAAAAACCTAAAATCAAAACACAAAACCTGAATTCAGAAATTACCTGCGGTTGCGACGCTGGGTTCAATTGTTCGGAGGCGGCGTGGTGGAGTATTATTTGATGATACAGCGTGAGAAAAATAATGTGCGCTTCTGCATGGGGGAGAATTTTTCCATCAAAAAGGGAAGATCTCGTGAAGGGTCAGGATTTACACCAAAAAAATTTCAATAAATGCGCCGGTGTACAGGTCGCCCGTCGGTGATGCCTTAGGTACCACTGTCCACAGTGATGGTAAAACCGTTCTTTCCTGCAAAGGCCCCTTAACATTTCTTCCACCAGCCTCGTTCAATGCGCATCTGGAAGAAGTTGGTAATTTTGAGTCAAAGAACATATCCTTTCGATTAAGAAGTGGACACCTGATGCTTCGAGGATATTTCACCTCTCCAGTTTTTCAAATAGTCTTGTCATTGTATGGTGTTCCATTTCATCTTTAGTCGGTTCCTGTTTTTAAAGGCTCTTACTGATAATGAAGGTGCATTACTTCAAATGTAACTGATATTTCAGCAATCAGGTTGAAGATTAAAAATCTGAAAGGAATGAATTCAATTCTTAGGTTGATAAAATTAGAGACTCCACATTGAGTTTCTTTTTCCAGATTTCAGTGGTGATGGAGTTACAGGAGATTCAGGTCAAGGGAAGAGTGATGTCATCACTTCCCTTACATAGAGACTCCAAAACAACCTAACACCATCTTTACCACCACTTGTGCATATAATACAATGAACCATCAGATGAAACAGCAACAGTATTCCACATACCCACCATGTCCAACTATGAGTATTCCTCAACTTACAGTTAGTCAAATCCAATCTTTGACAGTCTTATCCCATGATGCAGATACAATAGTTGGTTGAAATGTATTAGGACTAAGCCAAGCACAGAGTCACCCAGTTAGTATGTGAATTGCCATCTTCAATCGTATACTTACATCCACCCAAAGTTCTCCACAGCTTAATCGAACAGTCCCTTGAAGCAAAAACGATCTTGCGGTTATCAATAGAGAAAGCAACCGACAATACATCACTAGTATGATCAACGAATCTACGTATACCAACACCAGTGTTGAGACCCTAGAGACGGAATTTCACCATCCCATGAACCAGATAATGTAGACTGACCATCAGATGATAAAACAACATCTTAAACATAGTGATCGTGATCAGACAAGGATTGATTTGTCACGGGGTGATGAAATGATCATGTCGGAGATATCGATTGGAAAAGCAATGGCTGTAACCATGTCACCGTAACCAACTAGATTCGTCATGGAAATTCTCTTTACAGTGCTGCAGGAGAAAGTTAGTGATGAAACTCTTTTATCTTCACAGAGCCTCTTTGAGTTGAAAGGTTCTTAAAATTTCCCTGGCTTTGTCATATTCATTAAGATCAACAAGCATCTTTTTCAGTCGACGAGCAAGCCCACTAGTCTCGTTCTCACTCACCCCTGATGCGTGCTTCTTTTCAAGTGTCTTTCCAAGTTTTAACACATAATCCACCAATGGCTGCAACTTGTAGCTGCAAAGGTAGCATAAAGAATGTTAGATTCTAAATTCCTTCAAGGTAAAAGTTGGCCAGGACAGTAGAGACCATTGAAGAAGAAAAAAACACAAATAACAAAATCTGAACAACTCTTCACATTATCAGGTGATTAAGGTATCTTGGTACGAGGGAGTTAACACAATAAAAGGGTGTCTTAGTTACCACCTACTCATTAGGGAGTTTATGTTCACAAAATTGATTGACATCCCGAATTGCGGACCAAGACAAACCCAACCTCACCCCAATGGGGAAAAACAGTGGACCCTGCTAGGAGCCATTTGGCCTATCTCTTGCATACTGTGCTAGAATCAATCCCCAAAGTACTCTATCCTTCCAAAATCAGGCTGTTGGTTTAGAACTATTATGATGTTCATGGAAAAATCAAGGAAGAGAATGTATCTAAAGAAGACCTAACAATAATATCTCTTGCCTACTGTGCTAGACCGACAGCCCAATTTTGGAAGGATAGAGTACTTTGGGGCTTTGATTCTAGCACTATTATGATGTTCATGGAAAAATCAAGTAAGAGAATGTGTCCAAAGAAAACCTAATACTTATCTCTTGCCTACTGTGCAAAAATCAAAGCCCCAAAGTACTCTATCTTTCCAAAATCGGCCTGTCAGTCTAGAACTATTATGATGTTCATGGAAAAATCAAGGAAGAGAATGTATCTAGAGAAAACCTAATAATATTAGCTAGAAGGTGTTTCTGATCATGAAAACGTATTCAATACAAATTAAAAAAGAAAAGAACAGTGCACGAGAAACAGTATGTACCTGCGCTCCATTGTGACACCGGGACCAGACCACACACCATTTAAGGATGCGACTATTCTCTCCGTTCTCGTAATTGCATCATGAATATTTGGTGTGATGCTGCGCACATGAGGCAGAACTTTTCCACTTAGGAGCTCGTCAAGAGCCAGCTGCTCTATAATTGGAAAAGCAAGGATATCTTTCCACAAACAAATGTTCTTAAGCAAACGAACAGACATGCCAAATCGATATGCTGCAATTCGTGCGGCATCAGGAACAGCTTTTATCACAACTGTACTCCATGTTGGAACCTACAGAAATTCAAACAAATATAAGAAACAACTCCATATCTAGTGTGCCTACAGCTGAATATCAACATCCATAAGTCTAGATAAACGGATATTTAAGTAATAACTTATAATACTCACAGTAAGGTTGGCAACAGCGTCAGCTAGTCGAGAGTGTATAGCAGATAACAAATCCCGAAGTGCCTCACTGGTAGCTGGAACATAAGTAATAACCAAGTTTGTGGCGGAAACAGCATTTTTCGTCCCCCTAGTACTGAGCATATCCCAGCAATGCGCAATATCATGATGCAAAATAGGAAGTGCAACTTTTTCCACTAGTCCTGGTACAAGGTTAGCATCAGCATCATCCGGGTTAAAGTCACCTCCATGTTCTGCTAACCCATAATCAAACAGAAGAGAGTGCCTACAATTACAAGAAATAAATCATGTCTTCACTTAGTTTCGATTATACATAAAAAATAATTTAAGCTAAATGCGAGGATAAATCATCCAAATTAATATAGTATGGTTATCGCAGTATACCATTGCATATCATAAAAGTCGGATTCTTCATGGAGCGGATCCCACTTAAGAAGCTCTAGTCTCACAAATGGAGAAAAGATAGCAGGCACACTTAGAGACATATAAGCATCGCGGTAACTTGAGAAGAAACGCTTCTTCCATGTTTCGAACTTCTCTTTGACAAGAGAAAGTTTTGAAAATTCTTCATCTGCATCATTGAATATTTGCTCTGAAGTCTGAAGCAGCATTTCACGGTTAGACTTGTATGACGTACTTTCCGAGTCACTTTCATCAGTACTGGACTCTCCTTCAATATGATGGTATGCAAAATCATCTCCAACAGCAGACATTCTCTTTGCCTCCGAAAGGGCCTTCCGCCGTTTTCGGGCTTCAGCCCTACGTTTTACTTCCATCCGCTTTTGTAGGTTCATGTCCCGTCCAAGTTCATCCAACTTAACCGGCAGGTTAGTTTGCTCCCTTGTTTTAGAAGATGCCTGCTGTGCTGCATTGATCACTGCTGCAGTGGTACCACCTTTACTATATTCCAACATTGCCGCACTCAAAGGTGCTTCTATTTCTATCAATTCATCAGCATTATCAGCTGTCCTTCTTTCTAAAACAGCTACTGCACGTTCCTCATGAAGTTTCTGCATTTGTTCTTCAAGTTCCTCTATATAAGGAGCCTTATGCTGAAACAGGATCAATAACAAGAGAATCGTTAGTAAACCGAACATGCATAATTTGTATTTCATGCAAAAGAAATGAAAAGAGAGAGAGAGAGAGAGAGATATGACTACAAAAGATACGAATTCACACGATTTAATGTTTAATACAACTTTCAGGAGGCAAAAACAAACAGAACGAAGATGAAAATGAAAATGTTGAACAAGTAGCGCTATTAAGATACTCATTGAAACAAAAAGAGAGCACCAGCTTCTCTAGGTCAAAACCTTAATTGACCACGGCAAAATTCTGTCTATGTGGCTGCTGGTTTAGTTAGATCTACATGTTTAAGAAGTGTACACAACAAATACTATCTTTACCTTATAAGTCCCCCTGCTTTTAATAGATAATGTTGCAAAGTTTTGCAAGTACTCAAGAAGCGATATAAAGCACAAAACCAGGAAGACATATACGCCCACAAAACACACTTTAAGCTAAAAGTCATACCTGTAAAAAGTCGCATATAACCGAAACAAAGTCCTGAAGCTTTTGCATAAAGACGAACTTCTCGTCAGCCTGTGTTAGGGAATTTTCAAGATCAATGATGTTAGAAAGTGCTGCAGACATATTCTCATCATTCTTATCCAGCGCTGACATGGTTCTTCCATGAGTTTCCTGGTAAGAAAAATATAATTATCGGTTGAGAATTACAATACGAAATCATTCATCAAAATGTACAAACTACAATATCAGAATTTTGGGCCACCAGCTAAAATACTCTACTGCGAACATCATACAACAGTTCAAATAGTACAATAGCCTTTAACTTCCTTGTGAGACACATAGGGATTAATTTACAGAAGAGGAAATGCATCAAGTGGTAGAACAAGAAAACTCGACCTATGCTTCACTTATACCACTACATCTTTAGGACATATACTTAATCTACCAAGCTCATTCACATTACCACACAGTTGTAATGCATCTACGTCAAAAGAACATTACTCCCTCCGTCCAAGTTATATAAGCATAGTTCTTATTTTTGGTTGTCCATCTAGATAGACATAGTTCTAATTCCTAGATAGTTTTTTCCATATACACCCATATTAATGATATTAGTATTAGACTAAAACGAGTTTAATGTTTATAGTTTTCATCAAAAAGGGAGGGGTAATATAGGAAAAAAGATAGATTTTTATAACTCCCATAGTTTTTCTTAATCTAATACAAACCTGTTTTATGCCTATATAACTTGGACGGAGGGAGTATTATTATTCGCGGAGGATAATAAGTACCTAAGGTGTTAGTAGAGCTACACGAGACAATTTCAGGGTCTTCTAATTACTATGTGATGGATGTAACCATTAAACTTAAAAATTCAAATACAAACCATAATCATAAAAGAATTCAGATGATAGTTCATACATACCCTGAGCCTCTGAAAGCTCTCACGCATAGCTTGGCTGGCGACAGTAGCTTGTTGAGGAATCGACAACACCTTTTTCATCACACCAGCAGACCCTCCAATGGTAAGACCTGCCGAAACACTCTGTCCAGGCTGATACTCACCCCCTAGAGATGCATAAGTTTGTTGCTGCTGCTGCGACAACTTCGTCTTAGCAGCAACAACAACTGGAACAACCCTATTACTAACTCCTCTACCCTTCCTACATTGTTCCTCCTCCCAGATTTTATCGTCTTCATCTTCCTCATCATCAACAACTTCTTCTACTAACTCCCCAGCATTCCTCAAATCAATAGGTACCGCCTTAATCGATTTCCCTCCATCCTCGAAAACTCCCTTTTTCACACCAACATCACTCTTATCCCCAAACAATGCAATCCTTGTTTGAAATTCAGGCTCCTCATCACTTATCCCTTCAGCTTCTCCATGATTACTACCAGCATCCAAACTTATATAATCAGGCGCCGGTGCACGTGACTGCCGAAGCCTCTCCCGTTTTGCCCTAATTGCATTAATCGTTGCTTGATCTGGAATCGAGTCTTTATCCTCACCTCCAATTCCCATCGATCCTAACCTAGTCTCTGCATCAACGACATCCATTCTATCTAATTCTTTATCATTGTCATTCTTCTTCTTCTCTTCTTCGTAAATAGGTCTAATTAAACCTTTTAAAACTATTTTAGGTTCTGAAGAAGGAGGAGGTGGTGGACGAGATGAGCTACCTATGGTTCTAGTATTCTTTTGTAATTGTAAGAGTCTTTCCTTTGTGTACTCACCTGCTTGTGGTTGGACATTCGAAGATGACGAAGTATGAGTTGAAGTAGATGAAGAGCTTCGTTCTTTCATGGAGGTGATTTTGTGAGTAGAAGATTTACTGAGAAAAGACGAAGAAGAGGATTTTTTAGGTTTTGAAGGACGAGTGAATGAGGATTCTTCATCTCCTTCTTCGTCTGCGAAACTGAGGAGTTTTGGTTTTGGTGCTGCTGCTTTTTTGGGGGCGGATTGCGGTGGTTTTTTGGTAGTGGTGGTTGTTGTTGGAGCCGTCGCGGTGGTGGCGGTGGATTCATCGTTGTCGTCTTCAGAGCGGCGACGGAAATTTTTGCCTCTGTTACTCATCTTTGATTGATTTGATTGATTTCCAGAATGTTTACGCAGAAGGAATTTGGGGTTTGATTTGTGTTTCGTTTTTCCTCGAAGAGAAATTGGGGTTTTATGTGATTTGGTACCAATGGGGAGTATGATATTATACACACTACTGCTACTGATGGTCTCGATAATAGAAATCCGTAGACTTGCTATCTAGCGGGCCCACACTTGAGTCACCTAGTTTTACAGTGACTGGGTAATCCGATTCAGAAAACTAAATTACGCTGAATTGATTTTTTGCTCCAAAAAATTTATGTCTCGTTTGGTTGGAAAAACCGGAATCATAAGAATTTAATTATTGGATAATTTAAATTAAAAAAAATATATTTGGTTGAAGTAATTTAATTATTTTTATTTTTATCCTGAAATCCAGTTCTATTATATTATTCGACCAGTGCAATGAAAATATCTTATTTTGAAGGGAATAAGATTTCTAAGAATCAAAAACTTGAATACACAAACTTGATTTGTCTTGTTTGGTTCAAGAAATTGATTCATTCACTAAGAATTGGATTACCTAGCCTTCAATTCCTTGAACCAAACATGATGTTAATGTTTGGTTTAGCTATTTCAATTACGGTTGTAATATAAGTATGTGAAGATGATTATAAATACCCCTGCACTTTAGAATTCACTTAACTATAGACTATATCAGAACAATTCAAAATTTCAAACATTTTACAATTTGTTAATCAATTTCTAAATCAACATTGTTAATTTGATGTTGCGTAAGAAACAAATTTGTTATAGAACTTTGAAAAACACAAGAACTTATAAAGTACTACTCGAGATTTTGTTCTGCGAATAGTAAACTCATCCTGCATCTTCCAATCAGTAACATAATATGTTTCTTCACAATCAATTGATACAACCATATAATTCAAACTCTTTCAACAATTATTTTTTTGGGTTTTAGGGTTACACAACTTAAATATAGTTTATTTAGGTTTAGAAAATGGAAGAGAAAATCGGGTTATAGGTATAGATGATGAAAATAAGAGAGGTTGAAAGTGGTAAAACCGGTTAGGGTTTATGGTAAATGCAGTAGGTTGATTTAAGGTTTGTTTGTAGGAAAAGAAGCCGAAAGAGATAATATCAGAGTTTTTTGTTGCAGAGAGTTGCAAAAACAAAGCTCTTTGAGAGAGAGGTTTTTGGATAAGCTATTGTTCTATAATTGTGATTGTTGTATCTAGAATGACTGATGGTTGGTCTATTTATAGCTCTGCCAATCCCTAATCTCAAAGTCGATTTAGGATAAAGATAAAAGATTTGTTGAGTCTTTCATCCAAGATAATAGGAATAACCAAGGAAAAATCGAGATTTGAGTCTACCATTCGATTCATATAATCCACCTACTTTTCTCTTTTTGTGTGCGTAAGATGATACTCACACGTGTCGTAGACCGCCAGACCAAAAACCTTGTATCCCCCATTTTGTGACAAATCAGACTTAGTATATTTGATGTAGTAGTATTCTCTGGAGTTGTCATAACACAAAGGGAGGAATACTCATGTTTGTGTGTGTTAGCAAGCCTAGGCCGTGTGGAAATCTCAAAGGAATCTTGTGATAGCCGTGTATATCATGAGGAGAGCACATACTTGGATGAAGTCAGGTGACATGTTCTGAATTCTTTGTCAAAAGGGCTTATATTTCGGATTGATCTTTAGATGGTGGCAGTAAACTTGGGGGTCGATCCATGGCATGTCTTCCATTTTCCAAGTTAACACATCTGTATACTCCTTTAATATTTCAATCATTTTCCTCAATTCTTATGGGTCTAACAATGTTCCTATCTTCACTAGGCCTGGGTTTTCATTTGTCCGAATATTCACGTTCTTTATGGGCTCGAGGATGAAAAGTTAGACTTGGTTTCGCCAGCCTCGATCGGGGTCTTTGATTGCTATAAGGTTTTATCGCACTTCCGGGATATTCATTTTTTTATCCTAGGATGCCCCGATTTCTCTATTATTTTTGGCTTTGTTGGTATCAGCGATGCAGGCATGGATCTCCTGCTGATTTTTGGTTTCTTTTGCCTTTTTTTTTCTTCAGCTTTTGGGGTGTTGACTCAATTTTCACCATCAT
>JAJJMC010017723.1:0-13828 GCA_023531435.1 Papaver californicum
TCAGCAACTAAGTTTGAGCCACAACCAAATATGTTTAATTGCTAGATTTGTTTTTCAAGTAACTTATAGCAGCTAAAAGTTGATCATGTAGCTATTCACTTTGAGGCACCGACTCGTAGCAACAGAAAATGAATTGGGTGCTCAAACCTCTCTCAGCAACTAAGTTTGAGCCACAACCAAATATGTTTAATTGCTAGATATGTTTTTCAAGTAACTTATAGCAGCTAAAAGTTGATCATATAGTTATTCACTTTGAGGCACCGACTCGTAGCAACAAGAAAATAAATTGGTTGCTCAAACCTCTCTCAGCAACTAAGTTTGATCCACGACCAAATATGTTTAATTGCTGGATCCGTTTTTCAAGTAACTTATAACATCTAAAAAAGTGATCATGTAGCTATTCACTTTGAGGCACAGGCTCGTAGCAACAGAAAATGAATTGGTTGCTCAAACCTCTCTCAGCAACTAAGTTTAAGCCACCACCACATGTTCAAAAATGAATTACTTGAGGGAGAAAGATAGACCGTGTGATCAAAATCCATCAACGCTTTATACCTAGTTCTATCTAGTCATACGGATTGTGATCCGTGTGACTCATTGGAAAAAAATCGTATTTGTCCATTTTAATACGATTATACTTGGTTATAACACCCTTTTTGATTATTTTTTAATTATTTTTGTCTAAATATTATACATATTTTAATTAGTAAAATATTCATATATTTTAATATCGAAGAATATGTATTTATGGAAGAAAACAAAACTAATAACCTGAGAAAAAAATCCAAAGAATAATGATTTCCTAAATCTATATTTATATCCATTGGATCAGATATTTTTTGTTTTCTATTGGCCAGATAAACAATTTAAGGATCATTATGTGTGTGTTTTAGACTTATAAAACGAAAATTATGTTTATGTTTAAATTACTCCATTTTTGGTCAAATATTTGTAGTTAAGGTCCATAAATGAAAGTAAGTCAAAGCAAAATATTTGTAGTCAAGGTCCACAAAAAATATTTTTTGTGACAATTGAAATATAATCAACAAAATGATGTTTCTATATGTTGGAGTTCAATTACAACACTAAACAAATCTAATATGAATACACCCTGAAATTTTATCAAACTAAAATCAATCACATATTATATTCCAATCCTATTGCTTAACCGGAAATATCGGGATTCGAGGTAGTGAGTGAAAAACTAATGTCTAAATTATTAAAATTTATTATCATCTTAAAACATCTCTAATTGAATGATTAGAGTATACATTTTCTTCAATTTACCCACTACAGAAGTAGAAATTACTCTATTGTGTTCTTCCGACCATTACATCACTGATATGCATTTTGGGACCATTGCAATACTACAGGAGTATACATTTAATCGCTAAAAATTATTCTATTGTGTATTAATAACATAATCTGTAACCATACTGCAAGCTGAAATCCTTCTATGGAAATCGCCTTCATGAATGCATCAAGGCAAAGTATTAGTCATGAATTGAGTTGGGCTAGACTTCCCAGCTGATATCCCAAATTGAGTTGGGATCCTTCCAAGTTGAAAGTCTTCCTGCGTTTTTAGAATATTAATTATAGGAGTTACTTACTTCGCGGACATCTTCAGCATGTCGAGTATATGATAGTGAGAGAAAGTCAATACTGTTTTTGATGCCCCATGTGCGTATCACCTGAAATAGTTATAAATGAAGAATTACGTAAAAGATTATGTAAAATTTAGTAGACTTATAACGTCCCATGTGATATATCTGATGAACTAAGTTAAAACATCATCAAGTGCCACTACTGTTCAACAATGTTGCAGATAGCGGAACCTCTCTACATCCTTTGCTTTGATATCTACAAGAAGACAAAATAATTGCAGATAGAACAACACTTACTCCTTTATCTTTCTCAGTCAAGGTTGGCAAATCAATGTGAACCTGAGAGACATGCAAAGTGAACAATGCCCCAGACAAAGTAGCTGAGTTCTTTACGACACAGACAACATCATCCCCCTTCACCTCAGATACCTGCCAAAAAATATTATAGTTGATAAGAAAATGATAGAAATAATTTTAGATCAGACATGAAAAAAACATGGTGCCTTGGCTTAAACTTACGCTCAACTTGAAAGTTTGTATACAAGGGAAACCGACTGAACTTAGAATTTAAAAGGTAAGATGGAATGAAGGAATCTAACATTTAACTTAGAGTTCAGTTTAAAATACCAATGCAACCAGGTAGGTCATTTCTCCAAGTTCTAATTAGCACCTCAGACTTGAAAACCCAAAAAATTATCTTCTCAACAAGAACCATTAACCAATCAATATCTTACCTCAAGCCAAACAGAAGTAGTTTCACTTCCGGTAAACAGGTATTGACCCATAAAAATTGTGTCTCCGTTTTTCACAGCCTGCATAAAATCCATGTTTTTCGTCAAAATACTTTGTAAATGCAGAGGTATAGTAATGAAATATACTTTGTAAAAGATAACGACATCCCTTCTATCACAGTTGATAGGATATGAGGTATAGTAATGAAAATACCTCAAGCACCCAGTAGTCTCCAAATGAACTCCAAATGTTCAACAATACTCCTTCAAAAACGGACAGATCAGTTAACTTACAATCTCATTAACAGGTTCAAACACCAATTAACTTAAGCACATAAACAGAAAGTTGTGCATCATCCTCATATAAGAAGTCAGATACCATTAGCTTTAACTCGAAAAATATTCTGAACAAAGATTTTACCTTTCCTGTAGTTGCGTCCTTGTTTCCTCCGCAAAAGATTCTCACCGCAAAGTAATGTATTATCTGCATAGATCACTGTAAGTTTAAAATGACACATAAACCTAACAATAACCAGGTAAATCATTCTGTAGTATCAGACGTAACGTCAAACAGGAAATTGAGTTAAGCAAAGTACTGGAACAAATAACAAACCTCTTAGTGGGAAGTACTGCTCTTCTGCTGGTGCTGGGAACCATGGCAACTGCGGTCATTGTCTTGGACAAGCAGCCTAGGAATTGAAATGGTCTTCATGAGATGCAGAATGAATGGCTTGATCTCGACTAAACTCTTTGAAGCCCAATCTAACACTTTCATTTGTGGATCAACCTTAGACGAGAGAAAACCCATTTAAGAGATGCTAAAGATATATATCCAGGGACAGTAAGAAACTGTGTAAATCATTGAACATAGTTAAAACGATAAAAAAAAAAATTGATACAAAAATCATAGTTCCTACCCATTTTTCATTGATGCAGTAGCAGATGCTTCACTATTCCCATTTCCCTCAACTCACCCATTACCATTATGAATTCAATCATGTCCTGCCTGCAGATTTAGTAAAAGCCAATACATAAATGGAAACAAAAATACACCTTGACAAACAAAATCCATGCATCGATAAAACTGTACCCATAGTTGCAGATCTTAAACAAAGTACAATTTCCAAATAAAAACATAAAATCAAGAAGTGAACACAGATTGTTCTCATTCAAGGAAACATAGAGATATAAAATAGATCTAAAACGACATCTCTGTAACCATAAATAACAGCAAGCATAAAACCAGTAGCCCTTATCAAACCATCAGAAGGTTAGTGACGGCATCCGTGGAGGTGATCAAAATGTTCATCCTAATTTCCATCACTTTTCAAACCTAAGAAAACATCAGGAGAACAAACCCAAATCAACGCACTTTAGCAGCAACAATGATGCTAAAAAAATCCACAATTAACAACTACAACAAGCAAAAATCACCAACCACAAATTTCAGTCAAATCTCCACCAAATTCTACATGAATCACCAGCACCAGCATCATCACCACCAGCATCCATTCTCATAACAGATCAGCTAGTTGGTGTTTACCTTCTCGTGATGGAACCCTAGTTTGGTGATGCGGCTCAAATTGGGAGAGAGAGAAAAGAAAATGTTGAAAATGAAAGAGATATTTTTGTGAAGGGTTTTGATAAAAAAAAATAACGGTGGTGATGGTACCTCATACGGATCCTGCTTCGTTATTGATGGTCCAGATGTTTTTTGGGATGGTCATAAGGATTCTGTGTTTGTTTCAATTTTGTGTTTGTTTCCATTTTGTGTTAGTTATCATTGTGTGTTAGTTACCATCTTACTGAAATAGAAATTTGATAGGTGGATATTGGATTTCGAATGTTGGCAACGTAACCTAACAAATTTTGGAAATTAAGATTCATCAAAAAAAATGTAAATTTTGTAAATTTAAAAGGTGGATAACGATATAGGGTTCCATGAACCCTGAACTATGAAACTTTGATTTCAGCAAATAAAATGTAAATTTAAAAGATTCATTTTTTTCATCGATCTAACAAATCTAACGATATGAAACTATGATTTCACCAATCTAACTAAAATTCACTCAACTTTTTATCGAACCGACTTGAACACATTCAATTTCGATCGATCTTACTCAAATTATAAATCAAAGTGGAATTGAATAAAATTCAATAAATCCAAGTGAAATCGAGTAAAATTGATGAAAAATTGATATAATTTGAGTAAGATCTATCAAAATTAAGTGTATTCTAGTCGGTTCGATAAAAAATTGAGTGAATTTTAGTGAGATTGATGAAGTCATAGTTTCATATCGTTAGATTTGTTAGATCGATAACAAAATGAATAAGTTTGATTGAGATTGAATAAAATTCAATAAATCAAAGTGAAATCGAGTGAAATTGATGAAAAATTGATATAATTGAGTAAGATCGATCAAAATTGAGTGTATTCAAGTCGGTTCGATAAAAAATTGAGTGAATTTTAGTGAGATTGATGAAATCATAGTTTGATCGTTAGATTTGTTAGATCGATAACAAAATGAATAAGTTTGATTGAGATTGAATAAAATTCAATAAATCAAAGTGAAATCGAGTGAAATTGATGAAAAATTGATATAATTTGAGTAAGATCGATCAAAATTGAGTGTATTCAAGTCGGTTCGATAAAAAATTGAGTGAATTTTAATGAGATTGATGAAATCATAATTTGATATCGTTAGATTTGTTAGATCGATAACAAAATGAATAAGTTTGATTGAGATTGAATAAAATTCAATAAATCAAAGTGAAATCGAGTGAAATTGATAAAAAATTGATATAATTTGAGTAAGATCGATCAAAATTAAGTGTATTCTAGTCGGTTTTATACAAAAATTTAGTGAATTTTAGTGAGATTGATGAAATCATAGTTTGATATCGTTAGATTTGTTAGATCGATAAAAAAATGAATAAGTTTGATTGAGATTGAATAAAATTCAATAAATCAAAGTGAAATCAAGTGAAATTGATGAAAAATTGATATAATTCGAGTAAGATCGATAAAAATTAAGTGTATTCTAGTCGGTTCGATAAAAAATTGAACTAATTCGAGTGAAAGTGGGAAATTGACTTTGGGTTTCAACTATTAGGTATAATTGACCGATAACAAGCGAAATTAAGTGAAATGGGAGGAAATTCGATTTGACTTAAACTGGATAAGTCAATTGAATCTTATAAAAATTAAGTAAGGTCGACCGACATTTGGTGAAATTATCATGGAATTAACATAAGGTTAGTGATATCGAGCGATATTAGATAAAATTAATATATCATAGGTGAAATTGTCTAAACTCGATAAACATTCGATTAAAATATCCTCAAATCAGTAAATTGATAGGTTACGAGTAAAATTGACTAAGATCGGTGGACATTAAGTTAAAATGATGGATAATTGGAGAAAACAATGGATTTTTTTATGTCTTAATGACCTTTTCCGCTAAGTCGAAATGTTTACTAGAGCTCTATCGTCGATAACAATATCCAAATTAATTTATATATATTCTGTGGATTTTTTCATACTAAATTTTGATAATAAAATTAAATGCACTAATTCGTTTTAGCACAAAGAAAATCACACATATTTCTCACATCAAAATTCAATAAAATCCAATAAATCAAAGTGAAATTGATCAACAATTGATATAATTTGAGACTCTTTATAAATTCGCTCGGGATCAAAGAGGTATATACAGTGATGATATTGCAGATGCTTCAATTTTCTTTTGCAGATGGTGTTTATTTTTCCAGTGCTTCATTGGTACGAGTCTAGAATCTAAATTTTGTAAAAAAAAATGGTGTTATTTTTTCGTTATTTTAAAATCTGTTGAATCTAACCTAACCTATTTGAATTACATTCATACAAACGGTCTTAATGTTGGTGCTGATGATTATGATATTGTATTTTGTTGGTGTTGATATGCCTTGAATCAGTTCAGTCGTTTACCGGACTACGGGGAGTCCGAGGGGCAGAGCCCCTCGGCGGTGGTCTGGTTGACCGGTCACTGAATCTGTTTTCTAGTCGAATTAGGGTTTTCCGTTATCTAGTCAGATTATGATTTTCTTTCTCTATTATTGTTCTCGTTTGATCTCTTGTTACAACAGTTGGGATAATAATTATGTTGATATAATTTGAGTAAGATCGATCAAAATTGAGTGTATTCAAGTCGATTTGATTACAATTTGAGTGAATTTTAATGAGATTGATGAAATCATAGTTTCATATCGTTAGATTTGTTAGATCGATAACAAAATGAATAAGTTTGATTGAGATTAAATAAAATTCAATAAATCAAAGTGAAATTGATGAAAAATTGATATAATTTTGAGTAAGATCGATCAAAATTGAGTGTATTCAAGTCGATTTGATTACAAATTGAGTGAATTTTAGTGAGATTGATGAAATCATAGTTTCATATCGTTAGATTTGTTAGATCGATAACAAAATGAATAAGTTTGATTGACATTAAATAAAATTCAATAAATCAAAGTGAAATTGATGAAAAATTGATATAATTTGAGTAAGATCGATCAAAATTGAGTGTATTCAAGTCGATTTGATTACAAATTGAGTGAATTTTAGTGAGATTGATGAAATTATAGTTTCATATCGTTAGATTTGTTAGATCGATAACAAAATGAATAAGTTTGATTGAGATTAAATAAAATTCAATAAATCAAAGTGAAATTGATGAAAAATTGATATAATTTGAGTAAGATCGATCAAAATTGAGTGTATTCAAGTCGATTTGATTACAAATTGAGTGAATTTTAGTGAGATTGATGAAATCATAGTTTGATATCGTTAGATTTTTTAGATCGATAACAAAATGAATAAGTTTGATTCAGATTAAATAAAATTCAATAAATCAAAGTAAAATCGAAGTGAAAATGACCAAGGTCAAACAAGGTCGATGGATATTCGATAAAAAAAATGAGAAAAATCGATCAAAATTGACCTAGTAGAGTGAGTTCGCTACAAAATTGAGGTAATTTTAGTGAGATTGATAAAAATTGAATGAACTCAAGTGAGATTGACAAAACATTGAGTGATTTTTAGTGAAATATAACAAAATCAAGTGAATTCAAAATAGTTCGAAGCTTAGTTAGTGAGTTCAAAATCAATATTGATTTACCTTGTCTGATCCCATATAATATTCATTAACCTCGCTCAGTATTGCTTAATCTTATTTAGTATCCTTCAATCGACCTTGATTTTAGTTGATTGCATTAAATTTCTCTTAAGGTGTTCACTTGTTTCACTCAATTTCACTTCAAATTAGTCAGTCTCGTTTAATTTTGCTCTTTAAATATTACTCAATTTCACTTAAATTGTTTCGATCTCATTTAGTTTTATCATTTGTGTATTAACATGTTGACATTTTGGGTAAATCATATCTATTGCTTTGAGGGCTCATGAAGCAAAATTAAAACATACAAGTTGAATTGTTTCAAAATAAACATTTATGTATAATCAAAGGTCGATAAAAATATCCCAATCATTATTTTTTTTACTATTCTTTGTTTTTTTATTTCTAAGGTTGATTAATAAACCTAACATACGAGTTCATAAAATGATGGATAAGTGGATAAACTTATGAAATCGAAGAGAAATTGAATGAGGCCAATTAGCAATATATAAGATTGATTTAAAAAAAGATAGATAAAATTAAAGAGATTATGTATTGAATTGTATTGAATTCTCAATCACTTCCAAATAATTTGAGCCATTGAGATATGCTTTATTGGATGTTCTAGTTATGATCCGTATATAAAAAAGATGTTAATTTGGTCCGTCACATTCGTGATCCGTATGAGCATAAGATGTTAATTTTAAACCGTCAGATTAACGATCCGTATGAGTAGAAGGTGAAAAATCTAGAACCATCCGATCAACCTAAACTTTTAATCTTAAACCGTCAGATGAATCAAACCTATTTATTTTATTTATTGACCACGAAGTTCCCGTTATTTACGTTTAGTACCCTTAGATAGAAACACCCCAACCCGAAATTATTTCATCACTTCTCATTTTCAGCGCCTCCTTCTCTCTGCCTCACTCACTAAACCTCTCTGCCTCCCTATCGAATCTCTTTTTGTTTCTTACTGCAATCAAACTACCTTCATCCAAAATTCATCCAGAAAAAGTACAATCGTTCAGCTATTGGCTCGTTTCTATGAGGTTTAGATTTCCCTTCCTTCAGAAATTCCAGTTTATGTATCACAGTGAAGGTTGTTTACTTTATTTTTTTGTATTTCATCTTCAACAGCCGACCAGAGGCCGCATAACTGTAGCAGGAGAAGATGTACGAACATTTAGTAAGAGTGAATGGGCTCGTGTAGTCTCTATAGTAAACCAGGTTGCTTCCTCAGCACTCACCCTTTTTGAATCAGTTTTTGTTGGAGAAAACATCACATACGGCCTTCCAGATGACAATGTTTCCAAAGAAGATGTGTGATTAGGGAAGCCTAGGATGCGAATGCACATGACTTCATTATATCCCTTCCACAGGTTTATTCTCTTTGGGTTTTTCCCTATTGTTTTTCAGCATTTTCATGCTTTAATACTCTTAAATTTTATTTTTGCAAGGGTTACGGTACACAAGTAGGTGAGTGTGGAGGCTTGCTGAGTGGTGGACATAGACTGGTAACATAGAGAATTTTTTTTCTTTTATCATGAATTTGGTGACTTCTGTTGTGCGGTATTTAACTTGGCATTTGCAGAGAGAAGCTACACGGCTAACTGCGTTCAAGCGAAAATCTAGTCCTCTAAATAATCCTTGGAAGGATTTGGTGATTATAATTCCTCCCAAGTGAACTTTGGATTAGGAAATAAAGCTTAAAGAACTTGAGAAACATAATGCACAAGTGAGCAAAGAGTGGAGTATCATACCAGGACGTCAAGGTCGTCCCACCCTGGTATGATATATTTATAACCTCTAAAACATTTTGTTCATCACTCAAAAGATGTAATTTGGGAATATTCATAGATTGTGTACACCAGCTGTGACATTTAACATTAATTGGATATGAATGTTCCATTTTCAGGCTTCAATCCAACCTAGTGGTACCGTTACAATTGAGCATCGGAATCTCCAAGGGCGGAACAGATCCTTAATTGGGTCAATAACAACCAGTAACTTCATTGATCCTCAGGTGCAAATTTTAGTTGTTTACTTTATATTTTTGCGGCAAATTTTATCTGGGTACCAGAAAATAGATTCCTTTCCGTCAGGCACTAAATTTTTGCACTCACAATGGACAGTTACTGAGTCTTTATCCTGCTAGGATTAACTTATATCTTTGCCTACCATTTAGAGATTGTTTCACAACATGAATATATTTCTTTTATCTATAGGATGATTTTGCTTTCAAGTTTGAGTATGTACATCCGTATCTGCAAGGCTACGGTTGGCAGCAACAGACAAGGCTATGGTTGGCAGCAACAGACAAGGCAGAGGCTGAGACGATTATACTGATTAAGAGAGCAGAGGGTGAAACTGAATCTAAATACCTCTCTGTACTGAGTATTGCTTGGAAGCGTCAAGCCATTGTTGATGGGCTTAGAGACAGCGTAATAGGTTTCTCATTTAATGTTCCCGGGACCTCTGCAAATGACGTTATGGACATGGTTCCAGTAACACAATACTTCGAAACAATGAAGGAAATATGTGCATCCTCTAAATCTTCTGCAATTTGTATCCCTCATGGGCCTGCTGCTGTTCGTGACATGGTAACTCAAATTCGTGATGGTCTAATTCAGGGATATTCTGCTCACATGCTATAAACGATGACTTAGTTCCCCAGCTCTAGTCGCATTCGCCTCAAACTGAAGCAACCAAAGGGATACCTCTATTTTTTAGTACTCAACTTTGTGTATATTAATGTTTTTCCTTTCGTCAACACCTTTCTTGTGTTTCCTTTAGTCGAGATTGGCGATCCAGCAATCACTTGAACTGCATGGTGTTCCCTGAAGTTCAATCCATTATTCCTTCCTTATTTGTGTACTTGTAAAATCTTGCAGGTAGACCAAGGGCTCTTTGTTGGAAGCAAATTCCCATTATTTAACTGACATCAGTTGACATACACCAGATTCGTCCAGTTGAAGCCAGTTGAAGAAGGTGCTGATAAACCACCATCACCTGTGCTAGTCCTCCATGTTACTATGGTGGCTGTCTCTGAGACCTCCCAAGTTATGATGCCTTTACACTTGGCGGGCTTTACTCTGTTAGGGGTTACAACATGGCTGAACTTGGATCTTGCAGGAACATTCTTGAGGTAATTCATGCTGCAAAAACTAATATTCTCTCACGGTCACTAATAGCTTGCTTGATAGTAGCATTATATTTTCATGAAAACAGCTTCTTAAACCTTACTCATACAATTCATTCAGGTGGCGGCTGAGCTGCTGGTACCTGTGAGAAATACTCAGATATATGCATTTGTTGAGCATGGAAATGATTTGGGTATATCAAAGTACTTAAAGGGAAACCCAACAAAATTTTGCAGGCGTGCAGGTAATGGCTCATCATACGGTATTGGTGTGAAGCTAGGTCTTGTACGAGCTGAATACGCTGTGGATCACAATTCTGGTACATGAGCCATTTTCCTACGGTTTGGTGAAAGGTTTTGAGGAAGGATTTCCATAATCCTCAAACATGTATTGCAAAGTTTTACTTGATATTTGTTTTTATTAGTGCGGTAAATTGGAGGTTCAGGTTCAGTTCTAGAGCCTTGAAGTTGAATAAGAGTCTGTAGGATATTAGTGTAGTATTTTGTTCTTCTGTTGAATGTAAATGAAATTTAAGCACTGGCTTTTGTTTGTTAGCTGTGTAATTTTTTAACCAAATGTGAATTTATTAATAATAAAGTTAAATTAATTATGATTTTAATTTAGTTCATAATTTTTATTCAGCATTAATTTTAATTTAATTTTGTTATTTACTTTTAATTATATAATTTTAATTAATGATAATTTCTAATATTAATTGTTAATTATAATTATAATTTGAGATTATCTAATCAAAATTTGTTTATAATGAGCAAAAAATTTGGTAGTTTAAAATTTTAAGCAATTGACTTTAGGTCGATCAAAATTAGAATTTTAAAAAATTTGGTCGCTTGAACCTTTAATCAATTAATTTGAATAAAAACTTAGATAGCTTAAAAGCTTAAGCAATCAACTTCATACCAATCAAAACCATAATTTTAAATAATTTGGTTGCTTAAACCTTTAATCAATCAACTTGAGTAAAAATTTTGTACCTCAAAAGCTTGAGCAACCAACTTTAAGCCAATCAAAATCGGAAATCACTTTTAGCGAGCAAATAATTTGATCGTTTAAAACTTTAACCAAGCACTTTCAAAAAGAATTGCTCCATGTATCTATCAACTAAGTATTTTACTTGCTTTAGAATGATTGGTATATCTGAAGCGATTGATATTTTACTTGCTATATTGGTTGGTCTAGATGTTAAGCGATCAACATTTTACTTGCACCATGTTAGTTGGTCTAATGTTAAGCAATGAGAAAAGCACTCGCTTTAGGTAAGTTGGTTTATTACTAGAGCGATTGCATGGTCGCTCAAGGCTTTGAGATACATGGATTTGGGCAACCAACGGAGCGAGTGCCACTTTTAGTCGCTATAACGGTTATAGCGACTTAAAAGAGGCTTTAAGCGACTTAAAACGACATGTCGCTTAAACCAGTTTTTCTTGTAGTGAAGGAATTCTACGGTCTTTATGACCGTTCATGTAAACCGAATCGATCTCCAGACTGAGGTATCGTCATTGACGAAATGTAATTACTAGGAAACACTTTAATCTACTACTCTGATGGTAGGTTGGATGGAATTGATCTGGCTTTCTTTGTAGCAAGAGGTATAACAGTTATGACAATTACACATCTATCTAGTCCCAAACTAATACGTAATCTATCAAGACATGTCTACCTGTCTTTAACCCTATCAAGCTAAAATGACTTGAAAACCAGAAAGAGATCATCCATAAAAAATATCATGACCATCTTTATCAAATCCTATTCAAAAAGACATAATTAATACCGGTGCCTTTCCGTAAGTCTTTAATGTTGACCAAGTCCCCGTATGCAAATCAAGTGCCTTCACTGCAGGGACAAGATAATACAAAGATTAGCGCCATGTGGTAATAAATACAGCTAAATAAAAAAAGATGCATGAACTTCACATGTGACGGATTCAGAAGGGTTTTTGGTACACCCAGCCACAGATAAAAGCTTATTTTCCCATGGTACCTAGAGATGAACAAATGAGCTTATTAATTCAATGAAAGAGGGCTCCTGATGATCCTTTGCTTCCAGATTCCAGATAGTTAACCAAATTTACGCCTACCAAGGAATGTCCGGCACAAGGAGCCAAAGGAGTTGGAGACGATGATTCTAGAGGCTCGGTCCCTGACTTGATATCTACCTTGGACCATGCCAAGCTTCTCAAATTCAAAACCTGCACTTTTCCAAATATAAGAATAGGCCATATATTTAACCAGTACATGAATAATTGAGTTATCGAATTTAAGGAGTTATCGAATTTAAGAATTTAGATTAATCGATAATAAGACATAGAAAAACTCAAAAAAGAGATGCAAGCAGAAATATTCTACAAATACTGCAGAAAAATCGTCCCTCCAGTAAATCTCAAGAGTCTTCTACAATTATATGTATGGAAGAAGTTATAACTCTCAGGTTACATAATGATTCCAAGGGAATCAACTGCATATAACCTCTTGAAGAGTAAGAATAAAAATGCAACTGGTAACCGCTCAACAGCTATTAGATGCAACAGATCAAGAGAACTAACCCAGTGGTGAATTAGATGTATTCAATACTTTGCTATCATCTTCAATTCTGTTTCACACTATCCATGATGGTCATAAAATCTAACCAGTGATCTGTTTCAGGTGACCAATAACGTTACTATATTGGGATACATCATATAACATTTCAAGGATTACTAAGAAACCAACATCTAGAATAACATTTTGTTTTCAACTTTCAGCATTACATTAAAGTGGTGAAAATCTACTAAGCCCCTTCTTGTTCTGAAAACTTCCTTTCAAACTATGTGCTTTCTGACTCCCATTCTATTACACATGGTAGCGGTGTTCCTTGTTATGAACTGAAAAAAACTGAACCAGGTTATATTTGACACCCGACTTGTGGTCTAAGTTCAATTTCAAAGCCCCGCCAGAGTTAAAGGTCAAACTAGAGCCTGACAATGAAGTCTAAACTAAAAGTTACAGGAATAATGAAAAAGGCAAAAAGACCATCGAATATCTTTGATCTGATATTTCCAACCCAATAAACCAACAGCCTTCCCATTCATGCTTCATCATATGAACTTGTGTAGTAACATCAAAAACTCTTGCAATTCTCCGAAAAACGCAGAATACAAAAAAAAAATCAAATAGAATTTGCAATGCAACTTATTTCCAGTACAT
>JAJJMC010017731.1:12543-30515 GCA_023531435.1 Papaver californicum
TAAGTTGGCTGAACCGCAAGTGCTAAGGTGCTAAGTGGCTAGTTGGATGTGCTAGAGTGGTTTGGTGGACTAGTGGCTAGCCTTGGTGGAGTGGTAGCTAGCTTGGGGAAGTCATGGGATTATGAAAGAATTTGGAGTTGCTATATCTTGTTGGGATGGAATAAGGAAACTTAGCACATTTCCTAATTCCACTAGGATTGTGAAAGTGGCTAACTCAAGTTCTATAAAAAGAACTCGGGCCTTTCTCGTGGAAAACCCTTTGGGGAGGTAGCTATAACACATATTGGAGGTCCAAGGGATATTTGGGGGTCAGGCTTACTATACAAGGCAGGACACAAGTCTACTCAGGTAAGGAAAGCTAAAAACGCAAGGATTCTCGGCTGGGATGGAATTTCTCTCACGTATAAAAGGGAGAAGTTGGCTGGAAATAGAGACATGATCTTGTTCACGTTATCATACAGGAGATTAGGTTTTAGGAGAAGAAAAGAGGTGCAAGAACACAGCAAAGGAAAAGGGGACAACGCAACTTGAAGGCTGGCCACTTTTTCATACAGGCGATTCTGCAGAAACAATTCTTCACTATCTTTCCGGGTTTGATTGTATTTTCTTTATTGATTTCCATGGGTTTTGAGAAACCCATGATGAGCTAAACCCTCTATATTGGTTAGGGATGTAATCTGAAGTTAGAAAACATGTTTATTGATTGAATGGCGCATGCTCATAATTTCATGTTATTTTTAATATCGCTCATGTTCTACTGATTATAGTATTACATATGATTGATAGCTGATTTGTTTGAGTCCGGAATCAGGTAAATAGGCATCGATATCTACAACTAAACTGGAGTTCTAAGAGTCGAATCTGTCGAGGGACTCCGGTTATAGGTAGTATAACATATTTTTTAACGATACTTAAAATTGCCATGCAAGTATGTGTAGAAGCTTGACCTAGGTTGAATCCGAGTGGAGAATTGCGCCGGGTTACTTAGATTAACCTCAACTCACAAAGACCATAGCTATCATTGGATTGAAATCGAGTGGAGGTACTCACTCAGGTTATCCGGTGCTAAGAATTCAAAGGGTGGAGGTACTCATTCTTTGATGATATTAGGAGTTTTGCCGAAGTAGACGAGATAACTGGCTACTTTAGGGTTTTTGGTATTACTAATGCATGAACGTTGAGTATGCTTTGATTAATAACATGTTGGAAAACGGACGATGAATTCTCTAACCAATACTTCTCATCCCTGATTTACGTTTTATTAATTTGCTTTAGTTTATGTTAGTTTAATTTAGTTTAAGTAAAATAACAAACCCCCCCCCCCCCTGTTACTCACGTAATTGTAAGTAGATAACAATTTAATTGCCTCTCTGTGAGAACGAACTTGTTCTTATCCCTGTACTTAAATCTATTTTAGAGAGTAAGAACTTGATTATTTTGGTTGATTACGACATGACCAAAGACCTGGCGATGAACCTGCCTAAAGCTGCGAGTTTCCCATTGAAATTTTGTACGTCATCAATGTTGTCGGAGATGGCATGTCCCTGATTGCCTGTACCTTTATTGGTTCCACCTCTATCCTATTCTTTGAGACTATATATCTCAAAAATTTCCCTGAGAAAACTCCAAAAATATATTTGCTGGATTGATTTTCATCTTAAACTTGCGCATTTGATCGAAAAATATTCTTCAAGTCTCTTACATGGTCCTCAGAATTTTTGTTCTTCACCAACATGTCATCCAAGTATACCTCCAACGTAAAATGTACCCATTGGGAAAATAATTTTTCCACCATTCGTTAATAATTTGCACCAGCTTTCTTCAATCCGAAAGGCATTCTTGTGTAACAATACAATCCTCATGGGGTAAAGAAAGAGGTGTGCTCCTAGTCTTATTCGGCGAGTGGTATCTGGTTGTAGCCCCAAATATCCATCCATAAAAGAGAGTGTTTCGTACCCAGTTGCCGATTCCACCATTTGAGAGATATCTGGTAAAGGAAAGATATCCTTTCGACAAGCTTTGTTCAAATCACTGAATTCTATACAAATTCTGATGCTTTTATTCTTCTTCGGAACAATCACCATGTTATCAATCCATTGCGGGTACTTCAGTGGTCTGATGATCCCTGCTTCGCTTATTCTTTTGAATTCTGTCTTAATTGCTTCGTGATAGACTTTAGCGATTTTTCCTATTCACTGCTTAAAAGGCTTCGCCTTTGGGATGATATCTAATTGATGACATTCCACCGAAGGATTTATGCCTAGCATATCTTCCTTTTTCCATGCAAACACATCTATATACTCTCGCAACAGATGATCCAACCTTTCCCCTTCTAGCTAGTTCATCTTTGTATCTATCTTGACTATCTTTGGATCGTCATCAGTTCCAAAATTTATATCTCTAGCAAGTTTTGATGCTGTGAAATTCATCGCTGGCTCTCCGAGGTGGGTTGGGTTCTTTAATTTCTATGCTCGCAAACCTTCTTTGTTTGAGACCTCGCTCGGAAGCCCATTTCCACTCGCCGTATTCACTTTGTAAACCTGCATTTCTTGCTCATTCTTACCTCCTTAGCCTGTTTTTTTTTTCCAGTTTGGTCTTATCAGCTTGTTCTTCGTATTGACGAACATCTACTTTGTTGCAGAACTTCGATTCGGCAGGATCTCCTTTAACCTCATCTACTCCCTCTGGTGTCGGAAAACACAAACATTGATGATAAGTTGATTCTATCCTTTTGATTCTGTGGACCCATGGTCATTCGAAAATGGCACTGTAAGGTAGCTCCACATCAAATACACAAAGGGTAGTGATTGTTTCCATCTTTTCGAGATATGTTACCATGATGAATTCCCCTTTTGGTCTTAAAGGTGCTCTATTAAATCCGTAAATGTTATAGGTTGATGGAATAAGCATGGAATCCGGAAAATCCATTCGCTTGAAAGAGTTGTAGAATAAAATGTCTACTGAGCTTCATGTTCCTACCAAAACCTTGTCCACTGCTCATTTTTTCATATTTAAAGTTACTACGAGAGGGTCAATATGCGATTTTCCATTCTACGACGCCTCGGATGCTGAAAACACTTGGTTGTTTCATCCATTTCTCCAACGGTGGATATTTGTCAACGCTGAAGATCTCCTTCCCTCTATGGGCTCGTTTGTGCACACTGCTCATAATGTTCTTGTAGAAGCTGGCATTTGTTCTTGCCGAATGAATGATGGAATTGCATCCCAGATAGATGGCTCCTCGCTCAATCTCGATTCTATGTATGCGTAGTGCTTCTGGCTTCGCTCGCGATGGTGGTGGTAGCTCTCCCAAGAATTCAAAAAGCTTTCCCTGCTCTATCAAGAATAACACTATTCTTTGTACGTTCCTATAATTGTCATTAGTATGGCCATGAAATTGATGGTATTCGCAGAATTGGTCACTATACCTGGAGAGGGGTGGTTCCACCACTCGATTTTGCGAGTACGGGATATATTCAGATTCAGTTTCCTCGATATATCGTAAGACAGTTGCCAATGGTGCCCTCAGCTTGGGAGCTTTAAGTTCTCAAACCTAGGAGCACTAGGTCTTCCCTGTTTCCAGCGCCAAAATATAGTTGCATGAAATCCCACAACACACCCAAATAATAATCTTATACTAATCTCAATGATATCAGTCAAGTTTCCAGGTCAGGAACCACACACAAATGAACTTAAATAAAGGAACAAGAAATTTATGTGGTTTGGTGTTACAATTTAATACAAGGTTGCTCTCAGTAGTACCCTATATCATCATATCTCATAACTATTCAACCTTTTTTTACATATTTTTCAATCATATTTATAGACAAATTATAAAATAGGAAACAACTCACTTTACTTCGTCAACTATCTTCTTCGGAATCTCTATTGTAGCTTGCTTGTTGGTGAGTTTATCTTTGCCAGTTCTGATATTAGCTGGTCAACTCGTCAAGTCTTCTTCGCTGAGGCGGTCACTGTCACTCTGGGCTTCGTTGAATTATACTTTGCCACCTGTCCAGACAAGTTTCAGAATGTTGATCTGACCGTTCTGCTCTCGCATTAAATTTCCAACTGCCTATTTCAAACTTGACCGTTGATCTCTTGTTAGTGCTTTCCAACTGTTCAAATCTCGTAGAGTTGAAGGATATCCCTATGTTGCTTGAAGATAATTTCAGTGCTCGGCTTGAATCTGTCTCTCTCGTATTTGTGTCTTGCGACACACGTGGCGAGGTGATTTTTTGTCCACACAACTCTACTTCTACCTTATTGTCTACCAAATATGCTAGCTACTGCACTAACGTTGTCACCCTCCAAATATAAAGTTTGGATCGATGTTGTTATCGCGTGCCCACATAACTTCCTAGAGTGTAGTTGTGCTCTCAATTTCCTCCGGATAAAATGACTAGAAGATGGCACTCTTCGCTTTTGATTATATATTTGGGAATCAGAAGTATACTTTATGGAAAGAAGAGGGGTACCAAACACACCATCAATTAAGTTTTTTTAACCTATAGAGACACACCTTGTATAATCTTTTCGATATTATTAAGGTTAAACAAACAAGTTAATCAAGTGCAAATACATTAATTATAATAAAGAACATGATAATGCAAGAATAAAGTAAAATACGCACCAGAATTTTGTTAACGAAAAAAATTACAAACTTATAGAAAAACCACGAGACCAAGTCCAAATTGAATAATCATTAAATTAAGCCGATATATTATGTATTTCCTATAATACAACCTCGTGTAGTTGAGACTGAATAGACTAATCCATAGTTAATCAGCTTCAACGGTATTCCTGAATTTATGAAACATCTAGCAGAACTTCCATTTTCTATAGACGTTGGAATACTAGGTCTCATATTAGAAAATATGTTATTTTATAGTAGTAGATATACTAGATCTATTTTATGCTTATCAACCACATAGTCGAAGGAAATTGTATGATGAACTCAATTTCAATCACAATAAGAGATTTGTGAATTTTCCAGTTCAAGGTTCTTTCGTTTTTAGATCTGAAACACTTGAATCCATAAGTTATGATCAAATTTGAAACTCCTAAAATAAGATCAATCAAGACAATGATTACCGAAGCAATCGATCTTGATTCTACAAGATTTATCATGTTTGTAAAAATCATAAACTTCTTGTATCAACAAGTTTTACGCTTACCAGAGTAAACTACTTGTTAAATCTACAAGGCTATTATGTTTGCAAAGTAAACTCCTTATTATTGTCCTAGTCAATCAAGTATAATCACACCAAAATTTATGTATCAAAGTCTTTAATCTTCATCTGAAAAATAACTTGATTCCTTTAGAGATTTTGCGCACATAACAGATCCTGGCCTTGTATTAAAAGCTGGTAGATTTCCAATTGTAGTCAACAGCTCAGTTAAGATGGTGAATCCAGATCAAATAAAGAATTATATCGGTCATATTTGCTAATGAAATCTAGTTGCTATTTCCTAAGGAGTATCAAAGTTATCCACCAAAAATAAGTCTAAACCAATGTAGTCTTAGTCTCATGTCGGCCAAAACCGGGACACCTTGATAATTTTCTATCCGTGATTTTTGGCCAAATCACAAGTCCTTGTTCATGAATCTTATACCACTTAATCAAGCGGTTGATGAAGATTTGGGGGATTTCAGACTAACTTGAACTCATCTCTTGTAATATGATTCACAATTTCACATAATAAAAATAAAATCATGTTTTTTAGAGATAGTTTTGATATTTTTTATTATGAAATTCCCATATTGGCTCTCAGCTCGCAAATTCATCTCGACAGGATCTCAGCTGTCTCATTAGATCTCGACCACCAGAAGTTTTTCGAATTTTTATCTAGATCTCGGCAAGATCCTATTGGTCTCAGCTCAAAAACTAACCCTCATTCTGGAGTGAGGAATGATATATCGTTGGAAGGAGATAAAATTAGAAAAAATATGATTCATAACTAAAAAATACAATTTCTAGATGGACGGTCTCCAAAACTTCTCAAAAACCACCTAGACCCTAAAATACTACCCTACCCCAAAAGAGAATAGTAAACCTTTTTCGGATGTGGTGGGTGATAGAATAACGGTGGATACTACATGTTGCACCGTAATATCAGGCCTTGATCACAGTTTCTCGAATTCTTGATTTTGGGCTAAGAAAAGGTATGGGTTTTGTTTTTTTTATTACTTTCTTTTGTGCGTTGATTTTGACTTTGATTTTGTAATCGGTAAGAACCCTAAACTACTGAAACAGAACTTGGGAATTAGGATTTCTCTGTGATTCAGTGATTGACTTGTAATTATGCTATATGGGTTTGTTTGTTCTGTTATATAAAACCATAATCTTAACTTGAATTCAATTTAAGTTGGGTACTTCTTCTCTTGGTTATCTATGGTACTGTGGACTGATAAAAGTAGGGATTTTTATGCTGAATTATGAGGATTTATTTTCATGGAGGAAGGAGGTCTCAGGTTAGTCCCAAGATTCAATTTTTAGTACAAATTTTCCCTGGAAAAACCCAAAAGCAAACTAGTGTTAAGATGCGCAAATTTCCAATTTTTTTACACATAGGAGTAAGTAAGAAAAAGATAGTGTTTTTGGTGTACATGAACATGTAATGTTTGAGTGATTCTTCGTCTTGAAGTTGAGCTTCATTGCACAGAAGCTTATTCGGTTACTCAAATTATTAATTCTAATTTGAATGTGATTGATTAGTTGAGTTTGTATATCCTTTTCATTCTTTGTTGTTTTCTTGCCAGAATTTGGATTCTTGATTTTCGATTCAGTGAGTGAATTTGTACTTTCTTCAGTTGCAATTAGTAGGAGTTCCCCCTTGGAAGTTTCGGATCCTAAGGGGCCTTCTCTTGTGTAAACCAAATCTAGGGTAACAGATATACATTATACACTTTAATGTTTGTGAAAACACGAATCAGGTTGCTGACACCAATTATTAGATATTTTCTTTTTATAGGCTTTTGAAAACAGTCTTTCGCGTATTAGGGAATGCAGTCACATCTCACATGAAAATATTTCGAGTTCACTTACTAGCTGATTAGGGTGCAAAATAAAGGGTTCTCTTCCTTTCTCTGTTACGTGTGATGGGCACGAAACCTACAGAACTATTATGATATATTATCAGAATAGTGTTAATGTAGTAATGTCCTGTATCAGCTCGCAGAACAATGTTTTGGTATTTACTCGTTATATTTTGTCACATACGTATTGCGAGTTCCATGATTCTGTGTCGTAGACTGCTTTTGTTACCTTCCCTTCTATTTTGAATAATTGTGTATAGTGTTAATGTAGTAATGTCCTGTATCAGCTCGCAGAACAATGTTTTGATATTTACTCGTTATATTTTGTCACATACATATTGCGAGTTCCATGATTCAGTGTTCTTTCTTCATTTTCTTCTTCTTCTTCAGCTCGCTCAGTCTTATTTCTTCATCCATGGATTTCGCATCAAATTACGATATTACCCAAACTGCCAACTTCATTCACACTGGAAATTTCACCAGAGTTGCTTTACAGGTAAATGAATTATCATCTTCATCTCTTAAGCCCCAGAAAAACCCTTCCTTTTTTTCCCCAATTTTGGATTTGATTTTGCTTCTGTTTTTCTGTAGTTTCCAGATGATTTATTGAAGGATTCAATTAAAGTTGTGAGTGAACTTAGAAAGGAGCTTAATTTAATTGCGTCAGATGATAGAAAAGAAATTGGGTTATATGTATTGGCAGATACTACATATGGGAGTTGTTGTGTTGATGAAGTTGGGGCTTCACATGTTGATGCTGATTGTGTTGTTCATTATGGTCATACTTGCTTAAGCCCGTCAGTATTTCTCTCTTCTTCTTCTTTTTTTCTTTGATATAAAAATTGCTTCTTTATTGGATTTCTTGATTGAGTTCAATTTGAGGTTGCAAGGGTTTTAACATGTTATTCATTCTGATTTTCTAACTTGTATGTAGAACTACAACTTTGCCGGCATTATGTGTTTTCGGAAAAGCTACTGTTGATATCTCTGATTGTGCAAAGTGTTTATCAGATTGCTTATTGACAAGTGATAAACCTGTTCTGGTATGTATTGGATTTCTCAATTGCAAACTTCGGTATTTCTATTGCTTTTGTTCACGTTGAATTCAAAATGTTCTAACTAGTTGTAATTGCCAGCTAGTGCTTGGAAAAGTTCTATGGTTGTGTAAATGTGTTGTCAATTTTTGTTGTTCTGATATGCAGGTTCTTTATGGACTTGAATATGCACATGCATTAGAATCATTGAGAACAGAATCCTCATTACATTATGGAACCGAAGGCAGTTCGCGATTTCATTTTGCGGGTGTTACTAGTTCGGTTATTAGTCCATTAGAAAATAAGGAATTATCTAGTGTGAAGCTTGAATCTTCCAATAGCTGTACTGCAAATGGAAGTCATGATGATTGCAAAGAAACAGATTCTACATTACATGGTTTTAAACATTCCATTGGAGGCTTGACATGGAATTTGCCCCAGGGCCACAAGATGGAGGACTACATGCTCTTTTGGATAGGTTCAGAGAACCCTGCCTTTTCAAATCTTGTGCTCACCTACAATAGCAGTGATACAGGTATGTTTTTCATGTTTTAGGTTATAAATTGATATCTTCTCATTCTTGAATGACTTTTGAACACTTTTTGTAATTGGTACCAGGGATTCTTTTCCTAATCTTATAAAGAATGCTGTGATGATCCTATTAACGAAGGATCTTTTACTTTTATGTTTGGCTTTCTCTTCGCCTTTTTACATATATCTTCCAGTTAGATTCCATAATGATTCGATTAAAGTTGACTATTCTAATGTATAATTTATTAATTTACCTTTGAATTTTGTTGACAATGGTTTCAGTAAGATATGATCCTGTGGAAAATTGTATAATGAAAGACATGTCTCAAACGAAAAAGATTCTTCAGCGTAGGTATTACTGCTAAAATGGTTCTCATTTTCTCTTTCAGATTGTAGGTGTACCTATATTGCTTAGAAGTTATATCTAATATGGGATACGTGTTTGTGTAGGTATTATATTGTCGAGAAAGCAAAGGATGCTAACATTATTGGGATTTTGGTCGGTACTCTTGGTGTAGGTATGTTCCATAATTGAGTTATTATCCCACTATACCTGTAGATATTTGTGCAGATTACCCTATTAGCACTTCATTTGGACTGGAAACCCTAGTTGTTTGGCTAAATTCAATCTCAGTTTCTTCAGATTTGTTAAAACTTAGTTCAAGATTCGTTGTTGTGTCACAACATGTTTATTTAACTATGGAACCAGACTGAGTTTTCTATTTGGCAAATGTGAATGCAGCTGGTTATCTTAATATGATTAATCAAATGAAAGCTCTCATTGCCAGAGCAGGGAAAAAGGCGTATACTCTTCTTATGGGAAAGCCAAACCCTGCAAAACTAGCCAACTTCCCAGAGGTAAATATTTTCATCCAGACATCCACAATCATTGCCATGTTCAACCTCTTGAGATGATTACGGCGGATAGATTAACTGACAAAATTTGCTTCATTGTGGGCAGTGTGATGTTTTTATTTATGTCTCTTGTGCCCAAACTGCACTTTTGGATAGCAAAGATTTCTTATCTCCAGTGATTACACCTTATGAAGCCGTTCTGGCTTTCAACAGGTATGCTTACGAATGACCTTATCTATTCTTTACTAAATATTCCAATTTATTTAGCTGTCTGCGTACTTCGTCACGTGGAGTTACATTGTCTGTTCGTTTCATTTATTTTTGGAGGAGTAGCATCCATAGGCATTTGCAACGTCTTAGAATTCAATCAGGCTGTGGAAGCAGCCTCTCATGTTCAGAATTTCATTATGTTAATAAGAAAATTGACATTTAATTTCCTTGATATTGGATGTGCTCATTCCTACTATCTGTTCTGTAGAGGAAGTCAGTGGACTGGGGAATATGTGATAGGCTTCCAGGATTTGATGACATCTGCTCAGTTTAATGTTGATGGAGGGCCTGAAGAAGCTCGTTTTTCCTTCATGAAGGGTTGTTATGTAGAAGATTTCAATCAGCAAGGTCTCTCTAATCTCCCTCTCTCTATATATACATGTGTGTGTGTGTGTGTGTTTGCGAGTGCGAGTGCACGTGTGTGTGTCTCTGTGTCTGTGTATGCACACACCATATTTCCTATGTTTAAGTATGATGTTTGACCTGCTACTGAAACCTAAATTCTACATCATCAAGTTTTCATGATGGGAGGTATCAGAAATGGTTACCTAATTTACATCTGTTGACACATAACCATCGTCAATTATGTGATCATTGGCATGATAGGAACTAGTGCCCGTATTAACTTGTATTCATTGAGTATATTTCATTAGTATCTTCTTTTAATTCCCTTCAAACCAAAACTGCAAACTCATACATTTGCACTGAATTTTGAGTTGATGCGTTGTGTAAATGCTTAACGCTTTAATTTCTGTTATAGACTTATAGTTATTAACGTTTGAAGAATTAGCAGAATCAATAAACGGCGATGAAGACAAGGAAAGAGCAACAACAGATCTAGCTGAGGCAACTCACAAGGCATTACAACTGCACGACAGGTACCCCAAGTCCATAATCAAAGGAGCAGCTAAATCCGGAGCAGAGTTCTTCAGTTCACGCTCATATCAGGGTCTCGAAATGCAAATTGATGATTCAGTACCTCGTACAGTTGTCACAGGAAAAACAGGAAGGGCAGCAGGTTACACGGGTGAGCCAAATAAAGAACAAAATTCATGATCAGCACACAACCAACAGTGCCGAGTAAGTTTATCTCAGCAGGTCTTGTTCCCACTTTCAGCGCAAGCAAACAAGCCAATATGGAGCAACAGAAGAGTGAGGTGATATGCATGGCAGAATCGGAGCCTGGTCGGTTCTGGTGTCTTTTCTTTCTTAGGTAGGCATTGAAAAGGAATACCCCAAATCTGTAAGCCAATTACCATGGAGCCCGACCTGCATACATTTATCTTAAAAGGAACCCACCGTGTTCTCGTTGTAACAAAATATTTTTTTCTTTTTTTTCATGTTACATGCAGACCCAACCAATTGGCAATCCCTTGAGGGGAAGGGGTTTTATTAGCAACAAAGTATTACTACTGTCCCAGTTGCAGTTTTTGCTCCTGCTAACATTTTTTTACCATTTTCCGACAACACAGCACTACAACCCATTGCACAGAATAAGCCAATTGAGACTTTATAAGCGGATATTTTTCTTTTTACAGCTTCCAAAACAATGTGAAGTGAAATGGACGACCAACTGAATAAGGCAGTGGCCAAGGGTTGATATCGGATTCGACTCTCCGTATTGATTCTTCAATGAACCTTTCTGGTTCAGTTTGCTAGGGAAGAGCTTTTAGCAAACTTAACTCACATTACGTTGTTTTTTTGAATCAGATCTGATTTATCTGGATCTGACTGAAATTACATGACTCAGATGGATTTGACTCAATGTGTTTGTTTTTCGAATCAGATTTGGCTCAAAAAAAAAAACAAAAGGTCTGACATTTGACTCGCACCGAGTTATGAGTTGATTCAGATACAGATCACGAGTCAGATGTAAACAAACATGATATCACTTTAAAACTAAAAAATACTCCCTATCCTTGAAAAATTGTGGATCAGAATCCATCCAGTTAGATATGTAACAAATGAATTAGATTTGCAATTAACTCAAATACCTCTAACTCAGTATGAGCCAAGTCAAACCTTAAGAAAATGAAAAACCCGAAAGAGGAGGTATCTAAATCGAGCTGAGCAGATTCAGATCCGAGTCAGCCAAAAACAAACAAGGTGTTACCTTAGATAATCTAACATTTTATCTCTTAATAACAAAACCTAAACCGTTGTGTTGTGTCTTTGTGATTCAAGAAAGCTAGGTGAAGAATGGACTACAATTCCTGCCTCGGTATATATTCTAAATCCCATAAAATTCAAAGTACAATGTTTTAATTTTATTTTTAGGTTTGAATTTTTTTTCTTTTTTTTTCTCTGTAAATAGGTTCAGGGAGAGGAGGATCAATATCTGATAATGAAGAGATGATATGCGACATACTCAGTAGAATTCCGGTGAAATCACTTATGAGATTCAAATGTGTAAGTAAGCCTTTTCCAGTATTTAATTGAAGAAGATGAATATCTGATTGATTTGCATTACAAACGATCCAAAACACGTACTGGTCTCATTATCATAGTTCCTAGGGTTTACCTTGCCATCCCCAAGTCCTCATTTTATGTGCACGATGTTCCATCACCCGTCTCAGGATTTTATTCGCTATCGAAAGAGATTTCTTTCTTGTCAGCTGACATTGTTTTAGGCGAAAATGGGAATGCAACAACAGCAATTGTGCACACTGTCAGGAACGAAACAAAGAAACTTGTAACGTGATAGTACGTTTTTGGATGGTGATAGTTTGGTTGATCAAATACGTTAAGTTGTCTGGATGAACATTGACCGTAACGTCTTTGACACTCTTTGCGCCACATACACGGAATGCGCATATGTCCATATCACTTGGATTTTCTTTACCACATGGCAAATTCGGGTTTTAATTTACAACTTCGTCCCTTGACATTGGAAACCCGTTGACCAATACCACAAAATTACCCCTGCTAGAATTAGGGGTCGAGCCACATTGAAGGATGGGTATACAGTTATTATCCCGGCTCAGATAGCTCCCAAACCTAATTTATACTATTTTAATTCATTTTTAGTTATTTTTGTCCATTAGCAACCCATTAAATGTGCACCATTATTAATTTGCCCGGCTTTTTTTTTTTAATCCGGTTCACCACTACCCAGAACCCAAGCTCTTAATTTCCACAAATTTTGTGATCTTTGTTGTAGAAGGCGTTGCTCTCTGCGCTCAATGGAAATTCGGAAAATAAATCATTTTTGTATTGACAAACTATAGAAAGTATACCTTTTTGGTGCATGCTTATACATGACGCCTTCCAACAGTTCTACCAATGATTAGGGCCTAGTGTGCTTCCGGCTGTAACTCTGTTGTACTCCTGGATGCCATAAACGGGGGCAATTGCGCGAGACTGGACTGCGTCATGAATCGCATGATCAGCTAAAATGGTCAAGGGAGCCAAATGAAATTTGATAGAGCTCAGGGACTTAATTTTGCAACACTAATGATTTGTTAGAGACGTTCAACAATAAATCATCACATGATCATTAAACTTTAGTCCTCAATCAACACGCAATTTCATACTTTATTCATCTTTGACTAACTAGTCAGAGTCAATAGAAGACTGCATCTATGACCGTTCATTTTTATTAATGCTAGTCAATCAAGATCTTGACTTCTAAATGAAACTCCTGAGTCTTCAACATCAAAACCTTATCAAGATCATGTACTAGAATCGATATAAAAACCACTAAGCCTATGCACCAAATTTCTCATCGACAACACAATTGTGTAATCTTCTTTTTTATTTCACCACCCTAAAGATGGCTTCCCTTAGCATCTTAAGATTGATTTTCGTAATCGGAGTTATCTCCGGGATTTTCTCCGAGTTAACAGCGGGCCAGAATTGCGGTTGTGCACCTAATGAATGCTGCAGCGAGTTTGGATTTTGTGGTCCACCAGGAGATCCTGCATACTGTGGCACAGGATGTCGAGAGGGTCCTTGCACCCCTCCTTCTGATGTTAACGTTGCTGATATCGTAACACCGGAGTTTTTCAACGGGATCCTTAACAAGGCGACTGCCCAGGGAAGAATTTTTACTCGCATGGAGCTTTTCTTGATGCCTTGACTAAATATGATCTCTTCGGTCGAGTTGGCACTCAAGATGATTCGAAACGTGAAATTGCTGCGTTTTTTGCTCATGCATCACATGAGACTGAGAGTAAGTTCTTTATAACATAAGAAATGAATTTTATACTTTACACTGACGTTCCGGCCGGCTTATAATTGATTTCATTTTCTTCTGGATTTTATAGGATTTTGCTTCACAGAAGAGAAGGATGGTGCGGCTAAAGATTACTGTAACGAAACTAACTTAGAATACCCATGTGCTTCCGGCAAGCTATACTATGGTCGAGGACCATTGCAGTTAACTTGGAATTACAATTACGGACCAGCCGGACAAGAAATTGGCTTTGATGGTCTAAATAACCCAGAAACCGTGGCTAATGATCCGGCTATCTCGTTCAAGACGGCCCTATGGTATTGGATGAGAAGTGTCCATAAGATCATAACTTCAGGCCAAGGTTTCGGCGAGACGATCCGTGCTATCAATGGTGCGCTTGAATGCGGTAATCCTGCGGAATCAGGCAAAGTCGAATCCAGGGTAAACTATTATACCACTTACTGCACCCAACTTGGAGTGGCACCAGGAGATAATCTTAGATGCTAAACTAAACGAGAAATTGGATTAAATGCTCAGAATTCTTCAACTTAGAGTGGCACCAGGAAATAATCTTAGATGCTAAACTAAACGGGAAATTGGGTTAAATGCCCAAAATTCTTTAAAAGTTGGTTGTAGTGGATGGCTAGACTTTTGAGTTAGGTTAAATGGACCGAATATAATTTATTTTTAGACTGATTGTAATACCTTTAGCTAAAATCAAATTTTTCACTCTCGTAGATTATATTTTACTCTCTTTTATTAAAAGGAAAATTCACTCGATGGATGACTTTCTCCGCCAACCATTAACATCACAATCTTAATTGCTTCCACCACCATTGATATTACGACTATGATTATCATCGTCATCAACAACATCACATTGATCACATTCACAATCCCCGCCACCATCAATGACATCAAAATTTATCACAATAACTACCACCACCACTGCTTGATTACAGAAATCATCACCACCATTAAATAACTCCATCATGTTACCAAAATATATCTTGTTAATGTTTTTCAATTTCATCATCATTCTATTACAAAGAAGAGTTAGGGTTTCGAACTCCGTTTACTTTTTCTTTTTTTAAAGATTTTTTTTTCTTCAATTTCAAAAATTAAACTTATAATGACATGCATTACTCTTGTTAGTATTTATATTTGTATGTTACGAAATCCTAATTCACATTTGGATTTCAAAGCGATAAACTTATTATTCTAATATTAACTGGTGTTGTCAGAATAGGTATGATGAAACCAGATACATCGTGCACACAAACTGTTTCTTAAAATCATATCTTTAAATATATAAATATGCAGGATGAAACTAGATATATCATGTACAAAACCTGCTTTTTAAAACTATATCTTTAGATACATGAATATGCAGGATGAAACTAAATACATACTGGACAAAACCTGTTTTTTAAAACTCTATCTTTGAATACATTTTAAAAAATAAATTGGAAGACATTTTTTATCATAATATGCACGATGAAACCAGTTACACCCTCATGTAAATATATATTTGTCAGAATATGGAGGATGTAACCAGATATATCCTGCATAAAATTTATTTTTTATCAGAATATGCATGAAGAAATCAGTTTCATCCAGGTTTAATTTACGATGTTACTGGACTCAATTTTATTTTTAAAAAAATGATAAGATACATGAATTTTGTCGTAGTAGACATAGTATTGGCAGTATTAGAAATGACAAAATGTCATATAAGAATAATGTTATGTCAAAAATGTTTATTGCATTACAAGAAAATAAAAATGTTAGAATATGCAAGATGAAACTATGTACATCCCGATGAAAACATGTATTGTTTTTCAGAATGTACATGATGAAACATGTTTCATCCAGGTTTAGATTGTGATATACCACTATTAACATGATTCTTCACCACCATTATCAACACTATCGATATTAATAAGGTGAGTCTAATTTTTATCCTTATTTAAAGTCGGATGAACCCGATATTATCCTATTTAAAACCTAAAAGTTGTTTCACCATTAGTAACGATTCTTACAAGGTTATCTCAAAAACATTGTGAGTGTCAAATTGTGCAGGCTATGTTTATGGTGAGTTATGGTACTTCTGCATTGTCACCTTGTATTAAAAAACACATTCAAAACGTTTTGGCTTAATATTAAATAGGACCCACTTACCCTATTTGTCTGTAACTTCACTCTGTTCCATCCATGAAACATTCCTTTCCATCCATGAAAAACAGAGAAACAATAAAGAAACTGGATTTTTCTTTTTCAATAATTTTCCCCTCCTAATCGATCACTAACTTCCCTATTAAAATCATTATTATATTTATCCAACCAATTATTTTTATTTACGTAAATAGACAGTAGTATACATATAGAAAAAGAAGAATAAACTATGTATGAGCACCGTGCTAGAACAAAGAGAAGATACAAAGACTAAAACCTTAATGTAACAATAGAAATTAAGTATTGAATGGGTGGAGTTTTCTATTATAAGGGTCTTTTAGTCTGTTGTGCTTAAAATTAGTTATAATAGAATACAAAATATTGTGTGAAATATCCAATTTGGATATTTAAAAAGTATATTAGAGAATCTTGGATATTAAAGAAGTATCTACTTTTAGATGTCTTATACACCCAAAAAAATAAACTATGGGTTATACAACCAATTAATTGAAACTAAATTTGTAATTTTGTGGTCTCATTAAGATTAGTTTCTAGTTTAATTTTTAAGCCCAAGAATGATACTGTAATAGTAATAAGCTTGGAATAAATTTTTATGAGGAAGGAATGAAAATTAATGTATAATATTTTATTAATTCTAAAATATATTCTTTCCGTCTTAGTTTAGTTGCTATATTAGCGTATAACACAAAAATTAAGAAAGTACTTAAAAAATATTTTTTTTCCTCAAATATCCTAGACTAATATTATTCCTAGTTTTTAAAATCCCTAGTTTTTTTTAAAAGAGGAGTATATAGAGAGGAGTATTTAAGAGAGTTGTCTAGAAAGTTGGACACACACACTAATCTAAATTAGATAGTAATTCCAAATTAAGGATAGATTATGAAAGAAAATAGAAAAATATAAACTATATCTACTAAATTAGGATTAAAAAATAAAAACCTAATATAACAACTAATCTTGCACGAAAGGAGTATTAAAGACTAATCATAATCCGATTTGCATCTCTCGAGTCTTGACAAAAGTATATGTCCAATCTGAAAAAGAGTGGTTCTAGACAAACATCAAAAAAACCATCCAAATAAACTGACTCTCATATTTTTTTGGGATGGGTCCTGGTGTGCCCCACCACCCACCTATGTGGACTAACAGGGGGCATATTAATGTGAGAGTCGCTTTTTTTTCCTTTTGAGTTGGTCTGGTAAAAATTATTGTTTGAAAAACATTTTGAAAGAAAAAACACTCTTGGGTGACACTATTTATTGTCCAACTTGGGCTACACACACCACCAACTATAGTGTTGATGATGTTCTTATTGTCTCCTTCTAGATGTAGGATAATTCACAAAATTATGGGCAATAACTAATTGAATGCCGCGACGATATCTTTGAAATCGAAGAAAGAACATTAAAGTTAAAAAAAATTAGTAACAAAGCGTGATCGGAGAAACAAAATTATGGCCATATTATTTGAAACGAGTTGGGTTGTTAGCTGGCAAGTGCTATAAAACTAAATTGATAACAAAATAAACATTAGAGTGAAAAATTTAGTAACAAGGCATGATGGAGAAAGAACTTATAGTTATGCAAGAAAAATGGAAGAATGATTGTATTGAGGAAAAAAAAACTTCCAGTTTTATACAAGATTTAGGTTTTAATTCCACGTAATAGGGTTCCAACCTCTAATAGGATGGTTCCAATCTTGCCTCACAAACATGAGGTCGGGACTTTGAGTCTCTTCAACCGCTCTTAATGTGTTGATTGTGGTGATAAACCCCTCCCCGTATGGATAGAGTCTGGAGGGTGAGGTCTAGCGGGCATGTTGTGTGAATATATATATATATATATATATATATATATATATATATATATATATA
>JAJJMC010017731.1:30525-66436 GCA_023531435.1 Papaver californicum
ATATATATATATATATATATATATATATATATATATATATATATATAAATACTGAGTTGGGTTGGCTTAGTAAAACAGGTTCAGTGGCTTAGATTTATCGGGCAAGTTTGGGCCTATGTCATGAATCAAAAGAAAAAAAAAATTCGTGATATATGGGCTAGAAACTACATTATCTAATCATACAAGTAGGTGAGTCGAAAATAAAATTTGGGTAATTTACAAATATAAGCCAAATATGGGTCTAGTTGTCTGAACATTTCACACATCTGCTTGGTGTAGAGGGTAAATGACTCGACGATCCTGAACATGGATCGACAAACCTGAAAAAGTGTTATATAAGTTCGATTCTCCACCAACCAAAAACTCCAAGACACTTGGGAATGATGATCCCTTTTGGGGAATGATGTAACGAACCTAAATTTTTTGTTATAATAAAAAGTGAATTGACCTAAATCTTTTGTTGCTTACCAATTTTTAATTTTGATCAAATTTATTCAAATAAATCAAGTTATTGGAGGATTTTTTGTTTTAGTCTTAAGACTAGAAAAGGTTAATATTTTTATTGATAAACGGAAGAGAAACAAGACGCATGAGTAACGCCGAAACAAAACAACTAGAAAGACAAAACCAAGACTCCAAACACAAATCTAACAACATCAAGATGAAAAGAAAAATATAAATGCTAAGTTATTGGAAATTTCTTTCATTTTTTTTAGCTAAACCATTAATAGTCCCTAACTGGTAAAAAGCTGGACAAAATTATATAAATTTGAATTTTTTTGTTAACAATCCAACTAATAGCCCAGCGTCGTGGACTTAGGTTGGTGCTAGCTTAGGCCAGCGCCGTAGTAATTTGGTTGACGTAGGGATTAGCCAATCACGGTAGTTGTTTAGGTGTATGTTGGGATTATCTAAGCGACGCGAAAGATATGTTGACATTAGGATTAACCCAGCACGCCGTGATAGAGGAGCATTGCGCTGGCTTATGCCAGGACCTTTGATGCTACGTTTGATTAGCCTCTCCTCTTCCGTTATTCACACTTGATTTTTTGATTCTTGCCTCTAAAGGAATTAAATGACATAGAACATCTTGTGATGCTAGTAGCGTTGGAATTGATGCCAATCCTGATTAAACAAGCTAAGAATTTGGTGCTCTCTGTACTTAGAGATGTTAAGGTAAGATTATAGATTCAACTGAGAATCGCTATGGATAAACTTATGAAATCATTCAAGTGAATAAATATGTGATTAAGAAATAGGCTTCAAGTATTGAAGATTTATGTGGACAAACTTATGTTTAGAACAAGTTCATATAAAGATATTGTGAGCACAATCTTAATTCAATATTACTCAATGGGAGTTTAAATATTAATACATGGAATAAATTCAAGGAATTCAAGTAAGTGGATAACAGAAGAGGAGAGACCAATAGAATATGGTCTGCATTTATTAAAACCATAAAAAATATTAATATAAAATGATAAATAAAAAACCATGTTATACAAGAAAATTATATGCGAAAAGATGTTAATTGGCAAAATTCATATGCAAAATATAAATTTTTCGTGATGAGACATTGTGTTATTAACATGTGAGACACATTCCATAATTAGTTAATACTAATGCACAAAATAAAAATACATTGACTAATATGAATACATTTGAGTTTTACCATGCATGAATACTTTTATGATATCGAGTTTATAATAATAAAATAATACTTAATTATATATAAAAAGGATATATTAATTTAAAATATATTCATATGTGAAAAAAGTTAAAAAATTATGTCATAAATTTCGCATATGTGAACCAAAATTTAAGAACATCATTTTTATTCAAAAGTTTGCAAATGACATAAATAAATTTAGATTTTTCGAATCTAAAATTAAAAACCGATATATGTTTTTAAAAATATAGGTAAAAGAAGTTTAATAAAAATAAATTTAAAATTTGTAATATGGGTAAATGTATCTTCTCTTAAATTATAATTGGTAAATTTTGTGCAAAACAAAACAAATTAGGAGGCAACATTTGTTTTTTTCGCTTCGGGACATAAAACACATCAAACTTACTCAAAAATTGAAACTCAATACCAAAAACACACAAACAAAGAACTATGTACGCTTAATATGTGCATAACCCACAACGAAAACAAAGAAAATAAACTTAAATTTTGATAAAATTCACAATAATAATCAACAAAATGAATCATTTTTCATCCAATCAAACCTCAAAAAACCCTCAAAAAAGACTCAATCGAAAAAGGTTTAGAGTATATGAATATTACCTTGGAAACATCAAGAGGATTAGCAAGAATAACAACAGCTCCAACAACATAAAAAAGTTTTTTCCCCACACCCTAAATTATTATGAACAAACCATCTCCTTTCTAATGAATAAGTAATCAAATTTTCTTACTTTAAATCAATAACCAACCAAAAAAACAACAAAGGGTCTTAAGAAAACTGAAGAAAAATAATCCCTCCAATTAGGTTTTAAAAATACAGAGAAATGGATGAAACATAACATCAATTGATTAAAAAAAAGAATTCATAACACTTAAAACATAAATAGTTAAAACAATTACATAGTTAAAATATTTTTTAGTTTAATCAATACCATCAACGTGCCTGATTAATTTCAACTATCATTGACTAATTCAGATATTAAAGATTGCCCATATCATATGATCTAACTCATTAATAATGTCCTTCAAGTATTAACTCGTTGTTCCAACATGATAATCCACCTGGTATCATAGTTTCATCCAAATTACCCACAAAAGCTACTATAAAAATAAAAAAAAATCAAAATTAAAATTCAAATAAAAAATAAAAAAAAGTAATCAAATCAAAATTACAAATGTATATATCCATAGATTTCTCACCGATTATGTTATCATCTGGATCATGTTTCTTTTCAAAAGCTCCAGTTGTATCTTTTCTTGTACATGTATCCGCAGTTAGTGATAGCTTCTCATAATCAATGTCATCCCTCTTGAGTTGTTCTTGTAAGAAGCTTTCAATCTCATCTTTGGTTTTTTTGGAACACTCCAAGCCATTACCCAGTTATCTGTTATTTCAACATCTCTTACCTACCCATTATTAGTATAAATGGTAGAAACCTTAGGATTGTCATCTGGTATAAATCCTGCCAATATTAATTGACATTCAATTTTTATGGGTTTAGTTTCCTTTCTTAATAGGTCGGTAATATGTTGCTCAAATTTGACTATTATTTCATTAAAACTTAGATTCAATTTCCTCAGGGCATCCACAATCACACGATTATACCCATCGATCAAAGATCAAAAATTTTGATCTTTGATCCGTGGTAAAAACAGCGGGGAATGATCAAGCGAGGCAGTAAAATGGCGTTTGGGGGTTAGCGAATTACTGTATTGTCACTTGGAAAAACGGACGAGTCATGAACACAACGCCTGGTACATGCGAGATTTTGATCTCGCGTCCGCAAACCTAAACCTACAGACTCGATCCTAGAATATCGTCCATTCTCCCAGCGGCATTTTAATATTTTCGTTTGTCCTAGACTCGATCCTAGACTCGAGCCTAGACTCGATCCTATACTATCCGTCATTTTCGCCAGCTCCAGGCGAGGCAACAAAATGACGCCCAACCGTAAACGCAGGGCTATTACCACGCCCGTGTTTGAATTCTTGGAGCGGTAACTCGGAACCTCGCTTATGAGGAGGACGAGCTTCCAGAGTTTCGTGTTGACGAGCGGACTTTAGGTCTCTCGTTTAAACTGGCGGAATGCCAACTCTACGTCTTTGTTTTTAAACGGGATTTTGTAGAATCGCTCGGAAACAGGCGACACCATAAAATAACGCGCGACTATAATTTATAGTCGTCGATCAGCGATTAGATTTAATCTGGAACAATGATTTTCATCGATCAAATACTAAATATAATCGACGTCTGTGGCTCAGTTTCGTCGACTATCGATTGTATTTGATCTTTGATCGTCGGTTTAGTCGACGATTGCAGATGCTCTCAGCTACTCAAAAAAATCAAAAAAAAAAATCTAAGTAAAAAAATGAGATAAAAAATTGAGATAAACTTACCTTTGGTTCCAACAATATTGAAGATTTTACATTGAAATTTTGGTCTCCAACTCTAGCTACAATAAATTTTTTTTATATAAGTATTCTTTTACGATTTAAACTCAACATCATAAAAATATTCATGCACGGTAAAACTCAATAATATATTCATAATAATGTATTTTTATTTTATACATTATTATTAACTAATTATAAAATGTATCTCATATGTTAATAACACTTGTCTCAAGATATAAATTTTATATTATACATATAAATATTTTCCTATTAACATCTTTTTACATATAAATTTTTTTGTATAACATGATTTATTTTATTTTTTTGTAAACGATCTTTTTTCTACATATGATTTTTTAGTGAGTTTCAACCCATACAAAAGAATCATGTTTGGAGCAACAACAAAAAAAAGTCCAAAAAACACAATCTTCTAGACCCCAAAAACCCTAAATCTAGCAATATTTCATTTTAAGCAAGAATTTATTAATCATGAAAGAAAAAAGAAACTAAAATGAAGGGGCCTCTAAAAGAGAAGAGAAAGAAAAAAAAAGAAAGAAAATGATAAAGCTATTTTTTTTACCGAAATTTATAGTTAGGAAAGATGTTTTTTTCCACCCCATTGCAAGTCTTATGAAGTATGGAGCTGTGTTGCACTAATGACAAGCATTCGAATTTATACCCCACTTTGCTAATAGATCATTACAACCATTACCCTCTCTGTATATCTGTAAGAAACGAAACTAAATCGTGCTAAGAAACTGTAAACAATTCTCCCATTAAACTATGAAATATCATGGTACTAACTCCTCACTACGGACGGCTAATATGACGTTCATTGAATCACATTGGGACCAAATGTATATCATATTATACTCCTGAGCAATACAAAAAACATAAATAGCACCCCCGCCCAAAAATCAACCGTCATTGACATATTAACGCCAAGATGCATAGAAAACATCCTATAATCAAACCTAAATAATTTCAAAGAAGTACATTGTAATTTAGATCTATCAATAAAGCACCACCACACTTAAAAAACATAGAAAAGCTAAAAAAAAAACTATATAAAAAAATAAATTAAACTAAGTATTTATATTATTTACAAACTTATCTTGCTTGATTTGATTTAAAAACGGAAAAAATAGAGCAACAAACGAAGAACACTGAGAGAGCTTTATTAGAGGCGGAGGAAAAAAGAAAACAGAGGAAAATATGTGAACGAGATCAAACCCGCTGGATTTTATCCGTTACTTAGCCCAATTTTTCACAACTAAAATTTATTGGCCCAAAATCAGGAACTAACAATAGTCTGGTTAGCCTTTGATAGTTTTTCCCCTACTCCTTGGTATATTCAAGTTTGTTTTTTTGGTCGAATCCGACATATATCACTTTATAGTTTCACTCTAACACGTGAATTGGCTTAAATTTTTATGTTGCTTACCAATTTTCAATTTTGATCAAATTTCTTCGAATAAAATCAAGTTATTGGAGGATTCTTTATTTTATTTTTTTCGACCAGAAAAGGTTAAGATCTTTATTATAAACAGAAAAAGAGAAATAGAATAAAACAAGACGCATGAGTAACGCCTAAACAAAACAACTAGAAAGAGTAAAAGCCAGACTCCAAACACAAAGCTAACAACACCAAGACGAAAAGAAAAAAATATAAAATGCTAAGTTATGGGTTTTTTTTCATTTTTCTTTTGCAGCTAAACCATTAATAGTCCATAATCGGTAAAAAGCTGGATCAAATTAGATGAATCCAATTTTTTTGAATTTGATTTTTTGTTAACAAACTCGAATCGATGGAGTTTTAAATAAAAATTGGAAAAAATAAATTATTAGTAAATAAAAATTTCAATATTGTTTGCAACAGAAAGAATCAATGATGATTGAAAATCTTCGAACTCAAGAGAACAGAGATAGCTGGGATGTACATGCACAAAAATATATAAATCGAGCACCACAACATTAAGGAGGACTTAATGACTTGAATAATTTCTTCTTGAGATTTTAATCTTTTCCCAAAAGCAATTTTGTTCCGTTTAGAACTATAAATAGCAATTAATCGGTGTGAATTTCTTTTAGAAAAAACTTTGGTGAAATTTAAGAAATAAAACTAATTGCATTTTCTTTTTTCCTTACATAAATGGCATATACACTTAATTAGGTCCAGTGTCGGAGCCAGCCCATAGCAAGTTGCCTATTCTTATGGGTTGGTTCCGAAGCCTGTTTTTACATATCCCAATTTGTTATTATTATTTTATTTTTTTTTGCCTTTTTATCTACTCTTAATTTTTTTTGTCTTCCCATAAAAAAAATTCTGCCTCCCCCTGATTAAGTCATCGACTGATCATTATATAAAATGCCTCCTTTCAGTCTGATAAATGAGGACAGATTTTGAGTATATCTTTAGCACAAAATTCCCCGCAACTGGGCTTCCTTTCAATTAACTTGGGCTGCTTTTCAATTAACTTGTCCAAATCCCCCATCACAATCTCTCAATTAACGGGATATTTAAGTTAGTTTTCTTTTAAATACGCCAAATGAACACTCTCACGCAATTATCTGTGATCGTGTTTTTTTTTTCCTGTTGCATTTTTTTCTTTGTAGATTGCCTCTACATTCATCATTAATCTAGTAAAATTCTTCTCCCCCTACCAAACAAAAAAATAATCTACATGGTGGCTTTTTTTTTCTCGTTTGAATAGTCGCATTTTGGTGTCCATTTTCCACAGAACCGATAAGTAAAGAGTCTAATCCGATAGCATGTGCTTCGGCCCCACTCTGTTTCTAGTTAGTTCAAATTTCATCATCTTAATTATGCTACGGCATCAATGAACGTCCTTGCTAAACATTTAGTGCTGGGTACTCTAAAATATCATCGGAAATTCAAGAACAAAAATGAACCGCTATAATGAAATACATTGTATTACAACCAACTTGGATTAGTCAAGTTGGTTAGGGTCTGATTTTCACACTTAAAGATCAGACGTGTAACGCTACTTGAAAACGACTCTTCCCTTCGGAAACAAAATATTCTAAATGTTTCAGGAAACTTTTGCTCCCGTTGGACCATTTCTAGTTCATATCTCTAAGCAAGAATTTGTTGAATTCTTATAATTCTTCACTCACCTTTCAAGAAACTAAAACAAATGCAAATAAAGCTAATGGCTGCTGGTCTTCGGTCAGTGTCCATAAAAGAAAGGCTTGGGGAAAAATAAATTCATTTCCATCCGCTACATTATTGTATTGACTAGTCAATTCAAACTATTGACTTTAGACCATTGATTTGTGTATTCAATGTAGTACGTAAATATAGCATATACCATTCACCCAGTGCCACATTATTTAGCTATAAATACATCCAACCATACAGTACATTTTTCATCAAAACCTTCAATTACAATTTTGCTCAGAAAGAAAAGAAATGGCAGCCCTTACTGTCATTAAACTTGTTACACTAGTGGGGATACTGTCTGGGTTACTTTTCGGCTCTGTCATGGGTCAGAATTGTGGCTGTGCACCAAACTTATGCTGCAGTCGGTTTGGATTCTGTGGTAGTGACGAGGCCTATTGTGGCACTGGGTGTCAATCAGGGCCTTGTTTCGCAACCAACCCTCCTAGTACCCCTGGAGGTGGTGGTTCTGTTGCGAATATCGTAACAGATGGGTTTTTCAATGGAATTATTAATCAGGCTGCTGGTGATTGTGCTGGGAAGGGTTTTTATACACGTAATGCATTTCTTGAAGCAGTTAAATCGTACCCTAGTTTTGCATCTGGGAGTGACGAAGCTGCAAAACGTGAAGTTGCTGCATTCTTTGCTCAAGTAACTCATGAAACTGGACGTAAGTTTTTCTTCTAAATGTTAGAGAAAATAAGTTTTAAATAAATGTTTTGTTAGTCTTGGTGTGGTTTGATCTTAGATCTAAAGGTTTTATGGATGCTCACTTATTTCCTTGAGTGAATAAAACTCTTTAGTTTAGCCCCACATTAGGTATTTTAGAGGAAGATGTCCATTATATAACCATTCTTAAAGGATAGTTAGACAAATGTGGATGGGTAAACAATACCATGCACCAACTTCTATGTCTATACTTATACAACTCGAAAACATGTTTTCAAATATCCCAGGAGCGGCTACTATCATGTCTTATTTTCACCGTATTCTGATTTGGTTAAGTGATATTCTTATTCCTTACAGATTTCTGTCATAAAGATGAAATTAACGGGGCAAGCCAGAATTACTGTGATCCAAGCAGCGCAGGAAATCCATGTACTCCCGGCAAACTATACTTTGGCAGGGGACCAATCCAATTGACATGGAATTTCAACTATGGTCCTGCAGGAAGAAGCATTGGTTTTGATGGTCTTAACGCACCTGAAACTGTATCTAATGACCCAATCATCTCGTTCAAGACCGCTTTATGGTTTTGGACAAATAATGTACATCCAGTCATGAACCAAGGGTTTGGTGCTACAACCCGTGCCATTAATGGTGCCTTGGAATGCAATGGTCGAAACCCTGGTACAGTTCAGACCAGGGCTAATTACTATACCAGTTATTGCAACCAACTCGGTGTTTCACCAGGAGGTAACCTCCTTTGCTAGAACCTCCATTCCTGATGATTGTCAAAATGTAATCTTTAAAAAAACTGAAAAATAAGGTAAAGACATTATGGTCTTGCTCTCTAGTCTTAATTTGTTGTCCGTTAAACCTTTCTAAGCACTGCCGTGTGCAAGAGCTTGTGAATTCAAGTTCTGCAAATATGGCTGTGATATAAATAATGTAAGCTTTATGAAATGTAATCTTATCAGTTGTTATATGTTTTTTTACTGTAAAGCAAAATTGGAAATATTTGTGAAGATCTTCAAGATATCTTCAAAATTTCCTGCAAGATCTCCCGTATCATGAATTCTCCATTAATAGGTAATAGCCTCAAGAAAAAACAGACAGAAAAAGTGAACTTTCCATTAATAAATTATACGAGTATTACAAATTGCCGTTTATCATCATTATCACACCGGAATTGCAAGTTGTCTCCTCTTCTCTATTCGTTTCAGAGAATAATGGCAGGTGTTTCAGCCGAATTTCTTATGGACAAAAAACAACCAAAAATTATAATAAAATTAAGATAGACGAAAATGATCATAACACATTGATTTAACGTGGTTCGGCCATGATTAGCCTACATCCACGGGTAATGAAGTTGGAGTTTTTATTCATATCTGGGTTACGGTTGAGAATGAAGCAGAGGAAGCCTCCATCGGGCCAAAAGTCCCCTTCTTCTTCTTTTTAAAATTATATTTATAGGGATAAAAAGATAATAATTACTAAAATACCCTTCGCCACATGTCATCAAGGTTTGCCACGTGTCGATGGAGATTCTTTTAAGCTCGCCATGTGTCGTAGAGGATTCACCACGTTTCGCCATGTGTCAACGGGATCCTCCACGTGTTCTTATTATCCTTATCTTCAAAATGACCTCTATCCAAAAGTTGGTGCCGAATTGACTTGGTGCATCGGGATTGATGACGTCACTTCGGGAAAATGATGACGTCGCTTCGGTCCAAGTTGGGGTTCGGAATTGATGACGTCACTTCGGAAAATGATGACGTCGCTTCGGACCAAGTTGGGGTTCGGTCCAAGTTGGGCATCAGACTTGATGACGTCACTTCGGAAAAATGATGACGTCGCTTCAGACCAAGTTGGGGTTCAGAATTGATGATGTCACTTCGGGAAAATGATGACGTCGCTTCGGGATCAGGACGTGACGACGTCGCTTCGGGATCAGAACGTGATGACGTCGCTTCGGGACGTAATTGGTGACGTCGGTTCGGGACGTGATGACGTCGCTTCGGGACGTAATTGATGGCGTCGGTTCGGGACGTGATGACGTCACTTCGGGCGAACATCATTTTGTCCCCAACAACTTGCCCCCTTTTCTTAAGTTTATTGCGTAGAATAAATCTTAAGAAAATTACTTCAGTTACTTTTCGCTTGGCCTTGTCGTGATAAAAGTATGAACCTGATCCATCCAAAAATATAATTTTGCTGCAAAACTTACATATAAGCGCAAATTAGCGTAATAACATCATTCCATGCATTTTAACCAAAAATGATAAATTGATTAATAAACTATCTTTCATCCAATTATTGAATCTTGCATAAATGTATAAGTCAATCAGGAATTCAAATTCAAAGTAGCAATCGGAACGGGTCACATGTCAGGTTATTCATTGGGCGTAATTTGTTATACGCGTCAATGCCTATTTGCGCTAGTCATTCCGATAGTTGTGGTGGGTGGCATTTTAGCCTGTTCACCTTTCAATAAGGGTCCTTTTCATGACTTATACAAACAAGAATAATTAGAGCAAAAGAAAATTTTAGATCAAGAAGATATAGGGTACTTAGATCTTTCGCGAGAGTCTTGCCGACTAATATCACAAGTTGTTGTAGTTAAACATATTCACCATTTTAACAAATTTGGGTCATTATTCCCAGAAGCACGATTGCCTTCGTGTGAATGATATGCGGAGGTGTCAAGCAACCATAACCTGATGTAGCATGCCCACACTTGTGTGAGTACTTCCATTCATGTTAAACAACGTTAACATCACCACCTTGCTTGAACTTGACAGTAAGCACTTATATACTGAAGCCAATTGAGTACGTGTTCCTTCATAGCAGGTGAAGCTCAATGCATGGCATATCAATACTTTGCCGGTTCAGGGTGACCAATCATCAGCGCACAGTAGATCGGAAGTGATGATGAGTTCATCTTGAGATTTGACTATGCCAATTTGAAGTGCTTCAGCTATATCTTCACCAAGAGATCTTTCTGTCTGGTATATATTCAAGAAGCGCCTTCCACAACTCAAACTCAGTGTTTCACATGCTCACAGTAAGATGCAAACAAAGTTGTAACATCATATACACAACAGAGCGTCAACAGTGAAGTTCAAGGTTATTGCTCGTAGAAGTATATCTCAAACCTGGGTCCTTGAAGAAGCAAAGTTCAATAATTTTACAAGGTAAGACTCCCATTTGCACACTGAAAAAAATATATCTATATTGAAAACTTGGAGTGGGGCATCCAGATACATTGGTTTGAATAGCTGGAGAACATGTTTCAGTTAAGCAAGGCATCACAGCAGCTGAAGAGGAGTGACTGCATCGCTCTCACCCTTCCACTCATTAGCAACGATAGCTGCTAATGATGAAGTCATCAGTAGCAATAAATTCACTTAGTGCATGTTGATGAAAGTTATGAAACCAAGTAACCCCATTGGATGCAGACTTTAAAGTCATGAAATCATCAACAACTTCAAATTACATCTAGTATCTTTCTAGGTTGGGTTATCTTTGATGTAGACTTTAATCTCATTGGCTGGAGGCTTTAATGTCATCAGCAGAGTCATCTCTAGCAGGCATCACGTCAAATTGAGCAGAAAAAAGTCTAAAGAGGATCTCAAGCTTCTGAGCAGGGGTCTGTTTCCTTAAGATGCCTTCGGCTTGTATCTTGCTACAAAGTTAGCGATGATGCATTGATTAACATGGCAAAGGAAACTGTTCTGCTGAAGGATCTTGAGATATGTATGTTCTTTCTCAATTGATATGCTTAAAGATGTTGGGGAATCATGCCCTCGGCTAAAATCATTTCGGCTCAACCGTCGCGCGGCTATAGGCGGCCACACATAAAGTCTGATGATAAGGCACTGGCCATTGCAGAGAACATGCCTCAACTGCGTCATCTTCATCTTTTCGGAAATAAATTGACCAATGTGGGCTTGAGGGACATTCTCAATGGCTGCCTGCACCTTGAATCTCTTGACCCCCGTAAATGCTTCAATGTTAATCTAGACGGGGATCTGCTGAAGAGTTGTAAAGATAGGCTCATAAAATAAGGCTCCCAAATGACTCCAGTGTATATAAATGTTGATGTTGATGTTGATGTTGATGTACCAAAGTAATTGAATTTGGTTGCACTTGATGTAGATGAAAAAGAGGGTGCAACATTAAAATGTAAAATGATGAATTTCTTGCTCGCGTATTTCTTCAAGCACTCTTCGTGCAATTTTTGGAATGATTGCAACATAAATTTGGCTGTGATTTTACTCAAGCATAATCTCCTACCCTGCATACATACACAAAATTAAGACAAACCCATTCAATGAAATCATCCACATCACTGTAAAAATTGTAATAGTAGCATCATTTCTCCATACTTTCTTTGGACCAAAATTTTTTACATTCAAAACTTTCAAAATTCACTTGATGGGATGAATTTGGTTTTTGTGAATCTGCAATTAAAGTTTATTTTGAATCATATTAGGTTTGTAAAGCAAAGTTTGACTATGATAAATCTGTAAACAAAAAACTATTTTGAGACAAAATTTCAAAACAAAATCAGATTTGTTGTGAAGAACAAATTTCCTGTGGGTTTTCCCAAAAAGGTTGTTTTCAAAATTTCAATATGTGTATTAAGAACATGACAAAGAAGTTAAAGAAGATTTCAATTTTCTCAAAAAATTTGTTTCAAAAACTCTGTTCGGATAATCCTCATTTCGAGAGAGGCTTCCTCTGATTTTGTTTTGGCAGCACAAGTTTCAGCTTTGTTTTCCAAATTGGATACTCTCTTAGAACATCCTCAAGCTTTCATTCATCTCAGGTAGGATAAATCCTTTTCACCAATCCCTGTTTTTAGCGCCAAATTGTTTCTGCTGAATTTCTCATGGGCAAAAAACAACCAAAAATTATAATAAAAGATAGAAGAAAATGATCATAACACATTGATTTAACGTGGTTCGGCCATGCTTAGCCTACATCCACGGGTAATGAAGTTGGAGTTTTTATTCATATCTGGGTTACAGTTGAGAATGAAGCAGAGGAAGCCTCCATCGGGCCAAAAGTCCCCTTCTTATTCTCTCTAAAATTATATTTATAGGGATAAAAAAGATGATAATTACTAAAATACCCTTCACCACATTCATCAAGGTTCGCCACGTGTCGATGGAGATTCTTCTAAGCTCGCCATGTGTCGTAGAAGATTCACCACGTTTCGCCATGTGTCAACGGGATCCGCCACGTGTTCTTATTATCCTTATCTTCAAAATGACCTCTATCCAAAAGTTGGTGCGGAATTGACTTGGTGCATCGGGATTGATGACATCACTTCGGGTTAATGATGACGTCGCTTCGGTCCAAGTTGGGGTTCGGAATTGATGACGTCACTTCAGAAAATGATGACGTCGCTTCAGACCAAGTTGGGGTCGGTCCAAGTTGGGCATCGGACTTGATGATGTCACTTCGGAAAAATGATGACGTCGCTTCGGACCAAGTTGGGGTTCGGAATTGATGACGTCACTTTGGGAAAATGATGACGTCGCTTCGGGATCGGGACGTGATGATGACGTCGCTTCGGGACGTGATGACATCACTTCGGGCGAACATCATTTTGTCCCCAACAGTTGGATTCAACGTAATAAAACTGTTCGGAATTTTCTTGGGAACTAGGTTGCATCCAATTGTTGGTCAAAATTGTCGTTGTTCACCAGGCATATGATGCAATCAATTCGGATGGTGCGCCACAAGTGCTTATTGTGGCAAGGGATGTTAAGAAGATCATTGCTATTATCCTCCGCGACCGCGAGTTTCAGACGTCGTATTAGGAATTAACGGTTAGTTGTCTTTTTATTGGGATTTAGACTATCTAGTCTTGTATTCTCAAGTCAGGTATTGGTTAGTTCTAATTTACTAAATCTATATCGAGTTAGTTCTTTTCTTAACAATTGAGTACAAATCGAATGATAAACATAATCCTCATAGAAAATCTAGAGTACTATTTGATCGGCGATGAAACCTATCGTGAAGAACTAAAAATCTTCCGTTCCTTTTCAATCTGGAATGGAAGTGACGTATAGGGTAATTTTCCATTTCTTCATCGACTTTCTTATTTTACATCAGTTATTCTTCATTCAATTTGCAATCTATGAAGGTTTAAGCGTAAAATTTACACACGGTTTATAAATCCACATCGAATTGATGGTCATAGAAAAATATAACAAGTTATTGGTTTTTGGGGCAGGCGGGAACCCGGGAAAACCAAGCCGTAGTTCCTCCCCTATTAAAAATATCGAACTTGATCAAAGTGAACATACAATTTTGTATCATTACGTCGTTAATCAATCGGAATGATACAAAATCTGCCCTTCCGGTCACAGCATCATCAGTCAGGGACACCTTCAAGCTTTTTGCAGTGAGCCTAGCAAAATAAAATGGACCCAAGCATGCAGGGTAGTAAGTGACCACATTCAATGTCCATTTACGCACTAAATAGTAAAAGCAGTAAATGTAGATGCACTGATTTCAGTCTGCCGTGTCCTTTGCTCCATTGACTAAAAATTCCAAAGTCTTTCTCGTTGAGAAATATCATTTCATTTTGGATGTTTTTTCTTCTTTTTTTCTTTTCGTTTTTAATTGCAAAAGTGATGATTGCTCATTCTATAGTGAAATCCGCTTTTGAAATTAGTATTTTCCATAATTGAATGGTTCTAGCACTCCCTGTCGTTTTTTAACCTTTTACTAATTTTCTAAAATAAAAATTAAAAACAATAAAAATCAAGCTCGGGAGAGTAATCAACTCAAATGCATCCTAAGTTAAGGATGATGTATCAAAAAAAAAAAAAACAACAATTACTCGTCTGATAAAACCGATTTTTCTCTATACAATGTAAACTCTAGTTCCATAGCCGGTGATTTTTTTTGTGAAAGAGGGGATGATTTCACCAACCATGACAAAAAGATGACCATATGAATAAGGTTGTTGCTCAGCACGATCTCAAATTTGATATTTGGGTAGGAGATAATTATTACCTACTGGTAATATTGTAAAATCGTGATTTGCAGAGTGATTTTTTTAAAATTTAAAGTTCGAAATCGTATGTTGAATCGATTCGAAGACTCATAGTCGATGTTGAATCTTTTATTATATGATTTTTTATGTTTATAAATAGATATATAAACGTTTATATATATTATAAATAGTCAATTTATTTGATGCAAGAGGTAGCAGGTTCAAAACTTTGCAAACTATTAATTTTTATCAGTTTATTGGTTATTTAAAATTTGGACTTGATCAATTCTATTGACTTTCACGAGGTTTGGGTGAAACGAATCCTGCATACGATTTGACCCGATTCTAAATATTATGACATGATTCATACGAAATATTACCTATTGGGATAATTTATATATCATCTGTTAGATTAATATTTACTAGTTTATTGGTTATTTATAATTCAGACTTTGTCAATTCAATTGACTTTCACGAGTTATGGATGAAACGAATCCTACATATGATTCGACTCGATTCCAAATATTATGACATGATTTGTACGAAACATTGCCTACGAGGATAATTTATATCATCTGTTAGGTTAAAATAAATATCAAAATAAATAGTTAAAATTGCAAAACAATTGGGTATTTAAAATTATAAAACAGTTTGATGGATTCGATGATCCTTGAAATAAAAAAAATTATATTTATCTTTTTATGTAGCATTTGGGGGAAATATTTATGAATATAATTCAAATTGGTCGGTGAAGCTTAAAATTTCAGTTATCCAAATGGTGTATAAGAAAATGGACTCGTTAGAAACCAAAAAGTTTCGGCATGCCACAGTTGAAAATTTGTCTCGTACGAAAACCACATGAAACCAATAGCTGACTGAGTTATATCGGACTGGACTCGAAGTTGTAACGCGATTAGTGTTTTTCCAAAAAAAAATTAAAAAAAATATGTCGACACATACATTATCGGAGCTCGCCAGGCCTACATAGTACGGGTACCCGTTAAGATATCATCTTGTCAACTCATCCCGTGAACCATATCCGTGATGGCCCCACAAATGGCCGTATACATCCAAAACTTACATGTGAAAGATGAAGGTTGGGTAGAAATCTCGACCTCACTCTATGTCGATAAAGAATATTGACTAACCATTGGAATTTTGGAACACAAAATTCAAAAGTAGAAACCATGAGAAGAAAAACTAAAATCTATAAATACCTGTGAAGTTTAATCCAATTTTACTCATCTTTACTTCCATACACAAAAATGGTGTCTCCTAACCACCTAAAACTCATTTCGGTTATCGGGATTCTTATCGGTTTCTTGGCACAATCCATTGTGGCACAAAATTGTGGTTGTGCAGCAGGATTATGTTGCAGCCAGTACGGCTACTGTGGTACTAGTTCTGCATACTGCGGTAAGGGGTGCCAGGCGGGTCCATGTACTGCTACTCCTGCTTCCCCGACTAATGGCGCTTCCGTTGACAGTATTGTAACACCAGCATTCTTTAATGCGATAATTAATCAAGCTGGTTCAGGATGTGCCGGAAAGAGTTTCTATACACGTAGTGCTTTTCTTGAAGCCGCTAGAGCTAATCCTAGCTTCGGTAGAACTGGGAGCCTTGATGACTCTAAACGTGAAATCGCTGCGTTCTTTGCTCATGTCACACATGAAACCGGACGTAAGTCATCAAACCAAAATAAATATCTTCTGAATTTCGCAACCGATTTAGAATGTCATCATTTTCTTCTTTGTTTGTCACTTTAATAAGCTGCTACTTCATCCACATCTGCTATGTTTTCATTTTGGATCACAGATTTCTGCTACAAAGAAGAAATAAGAGGAGCAAGTAGAGACTACTGTGACGAGGGGAATAAACAATATCCATGTGTTCCTGGCAAAGGATATTATGGTCGAGGACCCATACAAATATCGTGGAATTATAATTATGGCCCAGCTGGTAGAAGCATCGGCTTTGATGGTTTAAATGCTCCAGAAACTGTAGCTAATGATCCCATCATCTCCTTCAAGACAGCATTTTGGTTTTGGATGAACAATGTCCATTCGGTCATGAATCAAGGTTTTGGTCCGACAATTCGTAAAATCAACGGAGGTGAGTGTAACGGAGGAAACTCGGGAGCAGTTCAAGCTCGAATTAGGTACTTCAGGGATTACTGTAATCAACTTGGTGTGGCACCAGGCAATAACCTTTCTTGCTAGAAACGTATGCTGTTTTACTGTTTTTCTAAGTATTTATGTAACAGCCAAGCTAGCTCAACTAATAAGAGATAAATAAAGAGCTTACATAAGTGGTAAAATCATTTCCAACTGATGAAAGACTTCAAATGACATGGGACATCTTCTATAATGCCTCTGTACTCCCCAGGAACTTCAAAACTTTCACCGTTTATGCCTTTTATGGCCTTGATGAACAGTGCCGGAACTAGGAATCAAGAGTGAAAAAGGGCTTTGATTAGCCAATTTGGCTTGGCCATATTGTTAACCCGGCCTTAGGCCTACAAATTATACCTATTTTATCTAGGGGTGAGACTTGTCCTCTTCAACCACAAGTTAGGGGCGTATAGTCCGTTTTATAAGGATGAATGCCATGTTAACTAGTTGAAAACCTTTAGGATTTATAAACTAGAAGTTGAAAACCAAATGAGTACTACCATTAAAACTGTTAGGTCTAACCGTCGTGGTGAGTATGTAATCCGTATAGGAGATTTTAGCATAGAACACGACATTATACATGAAGGTACCCCTCCTTATTCACCACAATCTAATGGTGTGGCTGAACGAAAGAACCGAACCCTTAAGGAGATGATGAATGCCATGTTAATTACTTCAGGATTACCTGCAAACTTGTGGGGGGAGGCCGTCCTCTCATCTTGCTATGTCTTGAACAGAGTACCCTTTAAAGGATCAGACAAAACTCCATATGAGTTATGGAAAGGTAGACAACCTTCTTATGCATACTTTAAAGTTTGGGGGTGTTTGGCTAAGGTGTCTATTCCTCCACCTAAGAGAACCAAGATAGGACCCAAAATTGTTGATTGTGTCTTCATAGGCTATCCTGAAAATGTTTGTGAGTTCTGAAATAACTGAAATTAGTGTGAATACTATTATGGAATCTAGGGATACTGTGTTCTTTGAAAATGTTTTTCCTTTGAAATATGAATCTCTCGTGATATGTGTTGATCCCCTAGATGTCCCTTCTACTAGTCAGACATTACCTGTAGAGGAAGATGAATTTGAGCCTACAAGAGGCAAAAGACTTAGAATTTAAAGATCTTTTGGGCCAGACTTCATAACATGCTTAGCTGAGACTGATCCACAGACTTATAGAGAAGCCATGACTTCTTTTGAAGCTCCATGGTGGAAAGAATCCGCTATTAGTGAAATGGATTCCATTCTATAGAATGATACTTGGGAGATTGTAGATTTACCTCTAGGGTGTAAACCCATAGTTGGTAAATGGATCTTCAAAAGAAAACGTAAAGTAGATGGATCTGTGGAAAAATATAAATCTAGATTAGTAGCTAAAGGCTTAAAACAAATAGAAGGTGTAGATTTCTTTGATACTTATTTACCTGTTACGAGCATTACTTCCATTAGGATGCTAATTGCTATTGCTGTCATTCATAACTTAGAGATATATCAAATGGATGTAAAAACAGCCTTTCTAAACGGTGAATTAGATGAAAAAATTTATATGGACCAACCTGAGGGCTTTGTAGTGAAAGGTTGTGAAAACAAAGTTTGTAAATTGAGAAAATCTTTGTATGGTTTGAAACAAGCACCTAAACAATGGCATAAAAAAATTTGATCATGTAATGATTTCTAGTGGTTTTAAAATAAATGAATCTGACAAGTGTGTTTACACTAAACTTGTGAATGATGCATGTGTTATTATATGCTTGTATGTTGATGATATGCTTATACTTGGTACAAACATGGATGTAATTAATTCCACTTAAAACATGCTAAATGAGAACTTTGACATGAAAGACTTAGGCTCCGCTGATGTAATCTTAGGGATGAAGATTAAAAGAGATTCTAATGGATATAGACTTAGTCAATCTCATTATGTTGAATCTGTGCTTAGAAAATATAACCAGTTTGATTGTAAACCTGCTTGTACTCCTTATGATCCTTGTTGTAGACTCAAGAAGAATAAGGGTAATGGAGCTTCACAACTTGAATATTCACGTGTTATAGGAAGTCTGATGTATTTAATGAACTGTATGAGACCAGATATTGCTTATGCTGTGAGTAGGTTAAGTAGGTATACATGTAATCCGGGCCAAGAGTATTGGGATGCACTTATTAGAGTGTTAAGGTACTTGAAGTACACTTTAAACTTTTGTTTAAATTATGAGAGATAATCTACAGTTCTTGAAGGATATTGTGATGCAAACTGGATAGCGGACTCAGAGGAGTCTAAGCCTACGAGTGGATATGTTTTCACTCTAGCTTGGGGTCTGTATCTTGGAAGAGTTCCAAACAGACATGTATAGCTCGATCCACTATGGAATCAGAGTTTATTGCGTTAGATAAAGCAGGAGAGGAAGCCGTTTGGCTAAGATGCTTTTTAGAAGACATTCCTCTTTGACATAGGCCTGTTCCGTCTATATCTATACATTGTGATAGTCAAGCTGCAATAGCTAATGCTAAAAACAACAATTATAATGGGAAGTCTATACACATTCGTAGAAGACACAATTCCCTAAAACAACTAATCTTAACTGGCGTTATTTCTGTTGACTTTGTGAGGTCTAAAGAGAATATCGCGGACCCTTTTTCGAAAGATTTGTCCAAGGAGATAGTTAGTAATGCATCGAGGGGGATGGGGCTTAAGCTCATCAATTAAACTTGCCATGAAGGATACTCAACCTTGCTGACTGGAGATCCCAAGATCAAGGTTTCGAATGAGACAACTAATTTGTGGTGGTTTAAAGGAAACACTATCAGAGAATTTCATTCTCTGTCCCTTCCCTATGGTGTAGACGTGATAGTGTGACTGGTTGCGAGGATGACTTCTTAATAAATCTTAATGAGTCCTATAGTTTTAATTTAAGATTGAAGTGAGGTGTAGCAGTAAACACTCTTGATAGAACTCACCTATCTGAATGAGGAAGTGGGCCGCTTCCTTTGAGAATTGAGCTGATTCTCTAGAGCATTCTGAGAAATGGGATACGTCTAGGACCAAAATGGACAGAACGTCACAAACTTAACAGCACCAAGAGAGATATCACGTGTAGAAGTTACTGATGAACTACACCAAACGATGGCAGTTCAGTAGTTCCGGTAATTTCTCACTAAATAAAGGTTCAAGACCTTATGGACACCTATTGCCTAAGAGGTATTTCTCGCTTTCTGATTTCTGATTTTCATCGGGTTTTCATTCATGTGGGGGATTGTTGGAGAAAAATAACTTTAAAATATATTTTGGTCTTGGTGGGAATGGACCTTATGACCTAGAAGTCACTAAGGGACACTAGCTCATTTTTCACTATTTGTGAATGAAGAACCTTTAGTCCCATATTGGAAAGACTAGAGATGAGTTCTCCCTTTATTACCACAAAAATTGCAACTAAGGGAGGGCCCTTAGGGTTTAAAAGCTTTTGTGGTTGGGGGAGGACTAAGGCAATGGGCTAGTTGAAGCACATACGCTTGCGGAGCTTGCGGACTTGTGGCTGCGGATGCAGTTGTGGTTGTGGTTACGGGCGTAGCTAAGACTGCGGACCAACCAAGACTTACGTTTTTAAACATAAATGTTTTCATTAAAATTTGTTTTAAATATGGGGACGTATGACCCGGCGAGAATAACTCTTATCGTAAAAAAAAATATGTTTTGACCGTTTTATTACCGTTTCGTAATTAAATTTTACAGTTTTGATTTTGATAAAAGTCGTGAAAAACCGAAACAAGTAAACATCGTAGATATCTTACATCTGCTCGAGTCTTGAGGTATATCTTTTTAACTTCTTTCTATTTATTTTTCTGTCTTTGTTTATAATAGATTAATAATTTAATTAATACTAATTTTTATATATTTTGGACTTTTAAAAAATTATCAAATTACAAAGTTATCGTGAAATCAAGATTATTATAAATTATCAAATTTAATCTTTTATATAAAACACTTTGCAATTTATGTAATATTTTAGTTATATTTCTATAGCAGAAAAAAAAAAAAGAGATAAAAATGCTAAAAAGATTGGGCAGCCTTCGGCTGCTACTTTTTCTATAATGTGCTAGTATAGCATCTTTTCAAATTAAAATTTTTATTTATTTTTAAACTCTTATTACACTTTTATATTCGTGCATAATAAAATGTTTTGTTAATTATTGTCATTTGTTCATCTATAATTGTTGTTTTTCCATATATATTAAAAAAGGGCTCATTTTTAAAAGTTCACATGCACTGAACCTCTAAAATGTTAGGAACCGCCCTGGCTGACCTGAGGTAGTGGCGATGTCATATTCTTCCTCCGTAACCTATAGATCATCCAAAAGAAGAGGGCATTAGATATCTCAAAGATGTATTTTGGGGTGTCTGCCGAGTCGACGTTAGAGACGATTTAACATCAATTCCGGAACATGTGATATCGAACGATATAAATGGGTTCACTCTGGCAGCTTTGGATGAAGACAGAATGGCTGTTGTAACAGTTCGTAAAGAATCAATTGAGTTACGCACAGCCCGTGAAGTAGACCAGTTTAGACAAATTGAGATTTTTGATGTAGGTCTATTCAGAGTGGCAGGAGTGTTTCCAAAGATGGAGAAAGGCTTGCATTTGTGAACAATGAGTTCAAGGCTGTGTGGGTCGCTTATAAGGAAAGCCGGATCGCATATTACTCACAAGTACATAAATGATACTCCTCCGTCCCAACAAAAAAGATACTATCACTTTTTCATACATGTCACAGTGCTAATACCAAACCTATCTAGCTTGCTAAACTTGAATTTAAGATTAGGTTGTGCAATCAAAGAAGCCAACCACATGAGCATATATATAATAGATGCAAAAATAACTTAAACGAGGAGAAATTTGAGTCCAAAATAAAAGTTGGAAACAATTAATACTTGACATACAAATTAAAGTTCGTCATAATATTTAAATTCTTGTATGCCGATAAGTTATTTGAACTCCATACCTTTAACCAACTTGAGCTTACTTCTGCTAAACATGCAAAAGGCTTTCGGTGAATGTCTCACACAGGAAAGCTTTCGTATAATATGCACTCAGTCTAGCAGATTCGTGGACCGAAGAGTACAAGTTACCAGTCGTCACCTGTGTGAAAGCCTTGGTTTTCCAGTTGTAAGAATAAAGGGAGACATGCTTCATATCTTTCCAGTCGTGATAGGTTTCTAAGAGTATCCCATCTGTTCCAGCAATGCCATGAAACCCAACCTACTTTTGATCATCCCACAGAAAAGGTAATTTAAGAGTCACTTCTCTCCAATTAGTAGTAGTACTACTATTTGTATTCTCTTTGTCATCGAGTATCCATAGCTTGGCTGTATTACCTTGCGGTGATATGCATGATAGAGCAACGCAGTCATTCACATCCAGCAACTGAGTTACATGCTTGGAATCATCACCCAACTGATCGGTCATGAATTTAGGGACTAAAACTGTTCTAAACTTCTCACTTCCAACATCAAATGCCACTATGAGTATTTTACGCTCACTTATGACACGACTATAAAAAAGATCATAAGTGATCCAGTATATAGAACCATTCGCACATACAGATGTTTCTTCGAGATCTTGTATATGCTTTGGGAGTACCTCATCAATAAGTCTCCATGTATTAGTGCCTACTGTCATCACTTGAGTAGCTACATAATCAGAATCACCAAATCTATCATTCCACATGCAAATCACTTTGTGTTCCTTAGTGGTAGGATCAAATCCAAATCGATAGGTTCGACTATGAAAAACATTTGTTTTCTCTATCGGAGATGGTGTTCTAATCCATGGTGACAATTCTCGGGTGCTGAGATTGTACACACAAATGCCTATATCTGGCCAAATAGACCTGAAACAGATCAAACCATTTACAGGTTTCAGAATTACGTCGTAGTTTAAAGAAACTGCCTTCCTAACACTGTGAAGAATTGGCGTTGCTCCTACAGCTATTCTGCCTGTCTCTGACAAATCAGCTATCAACAAGTTGTAATTTCCTTCTGAAGGATAGCTATAAGTTATCCTTGGTATGGCTAAAGTGCAACATGGACGTAATTTTGATCGAGTAAAGTGTAAATCAATGAAGTATGAATCATGTTTGATTAAAGACAACCAAGGTTTACATACGCATTTGAATCGCATCAGTGTTCTCACCGGGAGTCTGCTTAGTATTTCAACAACTATCTCATCTTGCAGGAATATTGAAATATCACCGCTTTTACTTTTCTGTAACACCATCGACATCATCTTCGATCTCTCTTCCTATTGATTCTAATCCTTGATGTATCGAGCAAAGAGCTAGCCCTCTCTCTCTATATATATATAGAAGTATTATCCTGGACTCACTTTGTTTCCTAATCGAGTTTAGGTTTGAAAACTCTTTTATTTTTCAATTGAACATCTGACCTTAAAATTTTTATCTATTTAAAGTTTTTTTTTTTTTTTTTATTGCTCATTCTAAACTTTTTATTGTTTTTTTTACGTACCCTCAAATTTTTTTACCTCATATATGAGAATTTCTGGCTCTGTCCCTGCCAAGTCCTCTAATTGATCATATCAAAGGAAATGGTAGCACTTGATATAATCAAATATGTTACACTAGTCGGAATTCTGATTGGAAATTTGTCAAATTGTGTTGCGGGAAAGCAGAATTATGCTTCCTCCTTTGCAAGTATTGTACCTGAGTTTGTTAGTGGTATAATTGATCAGTTCATAGGAGAACGGGTGCAGCCGCGTTCTGGTGGAAATTCGTTAACTGATGACACTTTTGTTGCAAGTATGGTTACACCTGCATTTTTTAATGGTATAATAGATCAGGCCGGTTCTGGTTGTGTAGGGAAGAGATTTTATACTCGCTCAGCATTTCTTGAAGCTGCCAATGCGTACAGTAGGTTTGGTCATGCTGGGATTGTAATAATGTCGAAGCGGGAAATCGCTGCGTTCTTTGCCCATGTAACGCATGAAACTGGACGTAAGTTGTTCGATCAATTGCCCTTTTCTTATTACTTGTAGAAATATGATTGTGATTAGTTTATTTCTTAGTTTAATTTTTGAGTTTCTAATGGCTCTTAGTTTGTATTTGTTCAGATTTTTGTTACATCGAAGAAATTAATCGAGGAACCTATTGTGCACGAAGCAAATCGTATCCATGTGCTCCTGGGAAGAAATACTACGGGCGAGGGCCGCTTCAACTTACATGGAACTACAACTATGGACCGGCGGGTCAAAGTATCGGCTTCAATGGCGTAAAGAATCCAGAAATTGTTGCTACTGATCCAGCCATCTCGTTCAAGACTGCATTACGGTTTTGGATGAAGAATGTTCACAGAATCATGACTACAGCTCAAGGATTCGGTCCTACAATCCGTGCAATCAATGGTGGCGAGTGCGAGGGTGGTAACCCTCGTGCCGTTCAAGCCAGGATCAAATTCTACCAGAAATACTGCAGACAACTCGGTGTGTCAGCTGAACACAATCTTACTTGCTAAGAATGTGTATGGAAAGAATTGATTATTCGCTAAGATAAATCTCAAGCGGGACACCATCTCACGCACACATCATAAGCAACCTCAATCGTACTCTCCTTTACACTGTCTTTTTCATCCTTTTGCAAAAAATGTTACCGATTAACAAGATATTTATTTCTGTCCTTGTGGTCGGAATTCTATTCAAATCTGTTGCAGGGGACAATTTCCTACCTTATGGCCCTACTGTTGATCAACGTGTTACCCCTGAGTTTTTCAATCGGATAATAAATCAGGCACCTAATGAATGTAAGGGAAAATGGTTCTACTGGCGTTATGCATTTCTTGAAGCCATTAAACCGTATATCCGTTTTTCTCGTTGAACTTACCCTGGGCGTGAAATTGCTGCGTTCTTTGCACATGTAACACACGAGACAGGATGTAAGTTTTATCATTTTCCTTATTGATTTCAGTCACATGGCCGACGAATCTGATCTCTTAGTTGGATGGTCACGGACTAATGAAGTACGCAATACATAACCTAAGATTTACTGCAGATGACCCTGATCTTCAATTGAGTGGTAATGAGCAGATGAAATACCCACTAGAAAAACTAGTTTTTTAACCTTATATGTAGAGTGGCATTATATGCTGGCATCCTCCGATAGATGCTAAGATATCTGAGAAAAGATTCTCGGCCGCGCAACTTGAACCTGATCTCTTATTTGGGTGGTATAGGGGTTATGAGTAGTACCATCAGATTTTAACCTTATTAGTCCATCATACTGTTTTTACAATGTGACTTCATCAGTATCTTCCTCCATGACGCAAATTTTCTGATGTCATAAAAATTCCTCAATGAATATGGTCACGAGTGTAATAATGCAGCTCAAGCTAACTGTATTATTGCCTGGTCTTGATTCAAGCACATCCCGTCACAGTGGATAAGACCCAAATTCTGAGATTTTACTATTTTACAGCATATCGATAAGGTTGCTTGTGAGCAGTCCGTACATAGAAAATTATCCCGTACGTGCTAAGTGAAGTGTGCTATAAATACAACTCAGACCTGACTCTATATTTTGCACCAACACTTCTTTACTTGTTCATTTTTCATCTAAACGCAATGATCCTCTTAATAACTTTCATTTCGGTTGTTGTAATCCTACTAGGAGTGTTGTTCTCTGAGAATGTTAAGGCTGACGATCCGTTTCCACCCTTTGGCCCCCAGGTTTCTGAACGTGTACCAGAAGAGTTCTTTAACAACATAAAAAATCAAGCCAATAATGGGCAATGTGATGGAAAGAATTTCTATAATCGTGATTCCTTCCTTCAGGCTGTGAATATGTACCCTCGTTTTGGTCGAAGAGCTCTCCCGAAACGAGAAATTGCTGCATTCTTTGCTCATGTTACCCATGAAACTGGATGTAAGTTTTTTTCTTCTCTTTCCTGGTACTAATGTTCTATTTTTCTAAGATATGAACTGTGGCAAAGTAAACTGATGGTTCGTTTTTATTTTTTCAAGTTATGTGTTTCAAAAATGAACAAAATCCAAGTATGGACTACTGTCAGTCGAGCGCAGAATTTCCATGTGCTCCAGGTAAGCGGTATTTCGGAAGAGGACCCTTACAAATATCCTGGAACTACAATTACAAACCAGCAGGAGAAAAAATTGGCTTTGATGGTATAAATGATCCAGAGAGAGTGTCTAATGATCCAACTGTAGCATTTAAGACTGCGTTATGGTTCTGGATGACCAATGTTCATAAGGCGGCAGTTCAAGGTCAAGGTTTTGGTGCCACAATCCGTTTGATTAATGGTAAGGAATGCAACGGAGGAAATCCAGGAGCTGTTCAAGCTCGGATAAAGTACTACGTCGAGTACTGTAGACAACTCGGTGCCCAGCCTGGGGATAACCTCGGGTGTTAAGGAATATGTAAACCTACATCACATACTTCTCGGCAGTGAGATTCAACTAGATTTTACTTGGAAAAGTCTGCTTAATGAGATGTTAAAAATAATAAAGGATACCCCTACAGGCTACAGATCATCAATAATTGTATTTACTTTCTTCTGTCATACTTCTGTGTTTACTAAAACATCAGAAGATGTTAACAGATGTATTATCTGCCTTGTACTAGATCAATAAGACAATAAGAGATGCATAGCTATTATTTAAGTATTTATCTGGCGAGCTAAAATATTTATTTGATCATGAAAAAAGAAGGCCAATAAAAAATGGATGATGCTTCCAATAACCTCATAAATATAAATTGTGATCCTTAGAGACACAAGTTATGGTTCTTTGCAGGGAAGTGACCCGCAGCAAAGTTTCTGGTAAAACTTACTGCATCATTGGAGGAGAACAAAGGTAAAAAGCTTGTATCAGGAACACAGAAAAATACAAAATCTATTTCAAAACAAAATACTTACGAATTAAAAAAGAAAAGAAAAAAACAATAAGAGAAAAGTCTTGTACTATTATTAAGGCATGACAGATAAAATTGGTTTATGAATAGACGACTAATCGTTTATGGAAGATGAAGAGGAAAAGAAAAAAAGAGGAGAAGAGAAGAATTTTTGAAAAAAAATCGGTTAGGAATTAGGATTTTATTTTAGGATTTAGGTTTATATTTACTTTGGTTTGGATGATTATTTGAGTGATTATATTAGATTAGGATAAAATTAACAAAGGTTAATTTAGTCATTTTATTCTATTAGAACATCCTTAGTTTTATAGGGCATATGACCTAAGTAGATAAGGATCTCCTCAAAAACGGACTGGTCTTGAAAAATCATTCATCTGAAGTTAGGTTTGGGAGCCAGCTGGATTTAATGGGTCTAACTAAGCTGGCTCCACACATCACAGTAACATAAATTCACCTATATCCCCTAGCAAACCTAACACCTTCTTTAGCCAATTTCAATTTGTCCGCAGAAAAATTTATTCCTTCAGAACAATTTTTATTTCACCTCTAATTGCAAACCAAGAAAATTTCCTAGAGGTGAAAGTTGAAGTAAATACCTTGGTATCAGATGAATGCAGCTAGACCTGAGAATAATTACGAAGTATGCATGTTCAGCCATTCCCCTGGACACGGAACAACAATATTCTCTACAAAGTAATTTATAATATAACCACACCCAAACCTCCGTCACCAGGATTTCCTCTTATCCGCTCAGACGATACGATGTAAATTTATTTATTTTTTTACTAATGAAAAAGAGAATATAATAAAAAATTAAGACGTATCAGAATTTTATTTATCAACAATTTTCAAAGAATCTCAGTAACTATTACAACTATACATTTTTATTTCCCGTACAAATAATAATAGCAAAAACTTGATAGCTTTGCAGTACTACACTTCTTCCTTTGTAAAAATAAGTTAGTGTCCTTTGCCTCCCTGACTTGGTCCGGATAAACGACCCATCAAACTTGTCATAGTTGATTTCGATTGCTCATAATTAGACGGTAATGTAACCAAGTAATATGGAGATGTAAAATCTTCTTTTAGTACTCTAGTTGCCTCAACATTGGTTATAACCGCAACTCCGATGATCAAAATAAACAGAATCGTGATGGCTTGTTTGGAATTCATTGTTGAAAAATTGTAAGAATATGAACTTACGTACGATGCTCAATATGAACTTGGTGTTGTCTTTCTTTTCGTTCTTCTACTGCTCTACTCCTTGTTGTGAAATGATTTGTGAATCCAAGTATTTATAAGGTTGGATGTCAAATAAAAAGAAGGGTTTGGTCTTTAGTCCAAATTGAAGAACTCGGAATAAAAGGAATGGAATGGAATGAATATTGGGTCCTGGTTTTAACGGTTTCGTGTTGACCAGGGTTTATGAATGAGTCGTATGTCTCCTATTTTTGATGCATGAACGAGGCTTTGCTATCACATAGGGGGGCTTTGCTATCACATAGGGATGCAGGTAGTGGGCTTACTAGGGATTTCAATTACACCCCAGGGACGCACGTTGGATGGAAAGTGATTTTTTTTTTTTTGATGTTTTATTATTTATAGAGTTAAGAATTAAATTCGTAGAAGACTTGATTTGAGCCACCAAAGAAAATCGCAGGTCTATCACGGTCAACTAAACAGGTAAACATTCAAATTATTGATTTCAAATATTAAATTTTTTCCCCAAACTGGTTGCACTAGTACTGCCTTTAGAATTTCACTCTTAGACTAACTACTATGGCACTTCAAATTCAAAATTTGAGTAGACGACGAGTAAGTTTAAATTAGACCCTAACCACTATAGTTATATCTATAAAAAGAGTTTCATGATTTAGAATTGATATATCCAATAATTAGACGTAAATAGATAAATTGTTAGATTTTTAACTCATAAAATTAAATATAAGTCATCAAATTTGATAATTATATATAAAAAATAAAATTTATGTATACCATTCTAACCATTGAGCGTAATAAATTTGATTCAAGATCACAATTACATAGTCTCTTAAATTCTAACTTGAATAAAAGAAAAGGACCACATTTTATTATCTTGAATCTTGTTATTAGGGCAACCACAATCGTCGATCAAATCATCGACTACCGATGATTGTTGATCGATGATCGTCAAAAACCATCCACAGCCGTCGATTATATTTAGTATATAATCGACGTTTTTTACTGTTCTAGATGATAAGTAATCGAACGATCGTCGACGAAAAATATAGTCAAGCGAGACTCTAGCACCCCGCCTGAGTAAAAGCGAGATTCTAGGATACCGCTTATTTTTACCGGCGAAGGGTTGTTATTTCGCCAGTACAAGCGAGGTTCTTGGATTCCGCCCAGACAAACGGTTATCTAAAGCCTCGCCTGATCATAAGCGAAATCTTAAAGCCCCGCCCAGAAAAAATAAAATGGGGCGAGATGACGTAAGACCATTGACAGGCGAAAGCTTATGGGATCGCTGGTTTGTGGACGAGATCCCAGGACCTCGTCTGGGATTGTTTTTTACGGGCGAAAGGCAAAGCTATCGCTTGTGGTAGGCGAAATGGTAAGGTATCGTCCGTGAATTCAAACGGGCTATTAGGCTCTCGCTTCTCTCCAAACACGTTCATAGACCTTCGTTTGACTATCCACCGATGTGGGAAACCTGATCAAAGACCAAAATTTTTACTCTTTGGTCTTTTAGTCTGGTCGACCCATTGTGGTTGCCCTTAGAAGACCATAGCCGCCAGCCTTATGATATAACCCCTTTGTTTCAAAATAACGCTTACGTAGGCCATATCAGTTAAATGACCGTTTTACCGAAGAACACAGCTACATTAAGATACTTTTTTCCTTCGCTTTTCAAAAATGAAATTAAGAAATAGTTGTCAAAACAATGACACTTGGGAATTATGTTTTGACTTTTGACCTCCTATGTTTCTCTGTAAAAGCATATTTCTTATAATACTACATAACTTTGTGATGTTAACGTATAAACTTTCAATCAGTTCTGAAATCGGTTCGAGTTTGACAATAATCCTTTAAAAATTCTTTTTTATAATCCATGTTCAATTTCATTTAATTTATTTGGAAAATTTTAGTAACACTCAGCATCATCAAATTATTTTATATTATAATCTTATAATATTAAGAGTTGGTATAACCTATATTGTTCCTTCTTTTCCTATTTTTAAAAACAAATACTATTACTTTTTTATTTTAATTTAAAAATAAATTAAAATAAAAAAATAATAACATATTCTTTTTTAGAAACAAAAGTAATAATAATTTTAATTTTTAGTTTTCTACAATCACTGTTACAACAATATCAATCACTGTGGCGGTGCTAAAAATCTTGCTATTGACAGTCTAATTCTTGTTACGGGTGGCCAATTAAAGTTAAACGGGATTTAGAGCTTAATTTATATAAAATATCACACATTAGAATCAATTAAAGTTAAACGGGTTTAGAGTTCAATTTATATAAAATATCACACATTAGAACTAGCTGGTCTGGATGGACAATTGCCAGCCCTTGTTATGGCTCTGTCATTGATCAAGCGTGTACAGATACGATGTAATACCAACTACTACATAATGGATATAATAAAACGAATTGAATTTTATTTCATTAATTGCTTTCAAAGAATTTCAATAATAATGTAACTACAGCCTATACATCTTTTCTCCTCTAAATATTAACAAAACCTCTGTTAACGTTGCGCTGCGGTTTCCTTCATCATCTAGTGCCCTTTACCCCTAGGGCTTGGACCTGATGCCAGACGACCGAGCCAACATGTCATGGTTGATTTAGCTTTCTCATAAACTGACGGTAATGTAACCAAGTTATTTGCAGATGCAAAATCATCCTGTAACACTCGACTCGCCTCAACACTGCTTAAAATCGTAACCCCGACGATCAAAATAAACAAAAATGTGATGGCTTGTCTTGAATTCATTGTTGAAACTTGTAAGAATATGAACTTAAGAAACTCAATGGATAGCTTGCTTAGAGGTTTTTCAGAAGAGAATTTTGTGTTATTTTTTCTTTTGGTTCTTACTCTAATCCTTGTTGTGGTTGTTGTTTAGATGTTGTGTGCTTTTGAAATGAATTGCGGATTCAAGTATTTATAGGGTTTTATGGTTGGGTTTTGGTGTCCTTTTAGTCCACTTTTTGGAACTAGTAATAAATATTTCTAAGCGTATGAATTGATAATCAGGGCATGTTTTTGACGATTTAAACGTGTTGACCAGGTTTTAGGAATGAGTCGTTTCGTTGATCCACCATATAGTAGGTATACTTACTCACTAGCTATAGATTTTAAAATGTTGAACTCGTAAAAGGCATTACAATTACATAAAAGACCTTAGGAATATATGAGTTGAATGTAAAATTGGAGGGTATTTAAGTATTAATTGCGTCAGGTGTTACGTTTGACATGTTGACTTTGAATCTATCTCTCAATTGTCTAAGTCTAACAGTTGGACTAGGATCCAAAATCAAACAAATATCTGAGAGAGGAATACACCAAAATGCATGCCTCTTTGACTTGGGTTTTATTTGGGAGCAAGAAATTGGGACGTGCGTATGTGCTTATGCGATGGTTCTTATGTGTCTAGTAGTAGGTGAACATTTAATTGCGCTGCACTCTTTTGCTTCACACCCGCTAAAAGCCAACCGCATACAACCACCGCCAGCTTACTACCAAGGAAGGAGATACTATACGGGGAATTCGTGACCTCTTTAAACTCGCTGGTTTCAGAAAAAAAATAAAAATAATTATTTAAAATTAAATCTTAGAACTTTTTAATCATATATTTTTATAAATAACTAATCTATCACTATTTAATTAGTTTTAATATATAATTGGTTTAGTTTAATTAGTTAATTGATTAGATTATATTAGTTATATAAATTATGGTTACGATTAAAGTTAGAGAGAAAAAAATTTATAAGTAGAGAAAGAGTGAAGGGAAAAAAGTGAAAAATAAAATGAAAAACTCATAACTCAAAACACTCAAGTTAACTACCCATAGCTTGTTAATGGTCGAATTTTTTGTTAAAATCGTCGAATTATTATGGTAAAGCAAACACACAGTGTAAGGGTAGTCATGGTCGTGAAGTTACTACCATGATGATTCTGCAAAGTTCGTCATGGTCGTGACATCCAACACTGTCGACCCTTATCTGTAACTTCACCAGGCTATGAAAAATCGTCATGGTCAATAAAAAAATATACCATGACGACGTTAACTATATTATTTTCACTTTTTTCTAGATCTTTTGGTGTGATAGGGTCGCATCAGTTTATACTCTAAACCATGACGACTCCAATCTGCCATTATTTAGGTGAATTGGAGTCGTCATGGTCGATACCAATAGACAATGAAGACCCAATTAGACTATGAGGTCGTTATGAGCTATCAAAGGGTCGTCACACATTATATAAATAGAATTGTTATGGTTTTAGGTAAAAACCGATGCGACCCTAAATAGACTCTTCATCTTCAGGAAATAACCAGTAAGGGTCGTTATGGTCGAAAATCAACAACCATGACGATTTTTCATAATTTTAACATGCATATGAAAAGTCGTCATGGTCTAAGATTTGGGGCATAGAAGATTTGATTTCAAAAAAAAAATAGAGGAATAAGGGTCGTTAGGGAGAGGAGAAGAGGAGAGGGTGAATGATGTTAGGTTTTGATAATAAAATAGAAAGAGGGTTGATGGGCTTAAAGGTATTAAGATTTTAGGTTTAGTTATTAAGGGAAGGGTAAAATAGTATTTCGACCACCAATTTCCTCGGCCCCCTCCTCTCCCACTATAATTTATGGTGTGTGAATAAATTTGTCATAGCTCCCTATTAATTCCACAAGCCCCAAATCAAATTGCACATTATACTCTTTATCTCAGAAATTTCTTAATAATTTGAATACTATTTCTTCCTGAAAAAAGTGATTTTTTTATTTTTCTTATTTTTATCTAAAAATAGGTTAAATTTAAAAAGTGAAAATATTATTATTATTTATTAATAAAAAGAGTAGTTTACAATGGTTCTATATGACCCGTCTAAAAATAACATCAAAACCAATGTAGTCAATCTTGGCCGAGACGGTCCAGATCTCGCTGAGATTTTCGTTTTCGATCCTTAGCCGAGAGGAGTCTTCTAATGTCGACAAGACGAGATTTGAACAAAAAACTCGTCGAAACGGCCGAGATTTCACCGAGACAAGTTTAACATATGAAAATCTATTAGTAAAAATCATATCCAACAAAAAAAAACTCAATCTTTTGTTGCTTTTCTAAAAAATTGGAACTGTTATTTATTTCTATACAACCTTAACAAATGTAAAATGTGCAAAGTGTTTGGCAAATCTATAACGGGTATAAAGTTTTAAAAATAAATCTTCCGAGATTTCACCGAGAATCTCTCCGAAATAAAATTGTCTCGGTGTCTCAGTTCTGACCAAGACAAATCCGAAATCCAAGATTGACTATATTCATCAAAACAACCAAAATCTCAATATACCTTCAAAACAGGAACAATAAACTCTTTTTGGGAAAAAAAATGGGTCTTATCTAGATTTCATGGAAAACAAAAAGTAACTATGCATTTGAAAGGCGGTTTTCATCTTGTTTTATAGGGTGGTTCATTTAAAAATTTATTTTGTTGTCTTGTTGCCTCCCAACAGGTGTCAATCAACCATTGGTTAACGTTGGGTTTTTAAGTGAGACTTTTTATTCTGTAGGAATTAATGTTTAGTCCCAAATCTGTTGGGCTTTAGACGTTTTAGTCCTATCCCTTTAAGCCTAGTACTGATTAGTACTAATTTACATAATTTGAGGTCAGTTCTCTTATGAATGATTCAATCCAAAGTAAACTTTTTTGATGACAAATATACCCATCAACTAAATGTGATATTTTTTCTTCACAATTCAGTTTCATTTTCTAGGTTTCTTATGTCGAAAGAGCTCTCATCTGCTCCCGTTGAAGACGATGATACCAGATTTCGACAAAATTTCAGTTCAAATTTCTTACTTAATTAATGATCAGATTTAGATCATTTTACGCGTCTCTACTTTTCCCTTATCTCTTAAAGAATAACCTCTAAAAGAAAATTTCAAAATAAACAGATCTGGTAAGATTTCATCTAAATCTTATTCAAAATTCATTAAATTTTAAATCAACATTTTGTTTTTCACATTTTCTCGAAAAAAAATTTACAGTTTTTTTTGTGATGTATTTAGGTATTCGTTCTATTTTGATTGGTTATGAGATACTATTCCAATCAGAAGATTGTGTTTAAGTTCCCGAATTCATTAGATATATAACATACTTTTGGAGATTCTTGATTTGTATGAGATCTATTTGAGGTTTATTGAAGTTTATTGATAATTCTTTGGTTTTGCTTCTTGATCGTCTAAAATTCATGCATTGGGAATCAATTTCTTATATACATATTTGAAGGAGTTATTATAAGACACGAATCATAGGTTATCATTCACCAAGGTTTTTAGTTGCTTATTTTTATTAATCATACTTGGGTATGTTCATATCCTTTAGTTTTTTTCAATTTTTTTCTTTTGCAGTGGTGTTGAATTTCAGGGGAAATTAAGATCGTCAAGTGGAAAAGTTGATTTGTATGATGCTTTTAATTGCAGGAATGCTTAATATGCTCCTAGGTACATACGTTAATAAAACTCAGTTGGATTTTGCACAAACTGCTCAAGCTAGTGGGAACGCATTGATAAACATTAATAAATGAAGTGTTTGATTGAGCAAAAATTGAAGCTGGCAAATTAGAACTAGAGGCTACTCTATCAGTTCTTATCTATTTATTGACTTCCGTGTTAATGTTTCATTGGCATTTTGGACCTGATTGTTTTTTTCCGCTTGATTGATAAGTGCATAAATCATACATTTTAAGTAGTTTTTCCTGACCCTTATTTGCTATATTTGAGTGAATTACTATGTATTATTATTACTTTCGAAGTTTAGTTGTCTTTTCAAGTTACAGTTCAGAAACCTGCTGAATGGAGCTGTATGAGAAGAATTACCAAGGAGCCAGTAAAACTCTGCTGAATTTAGGCCATTCACCCTCCACAGTGTAGGAAATTAAATTACGAAGCCAACGGCGAAAGAACGAGGTCATTCTGATCTCGTATGAGGAAGTTATGGGCAAAGCCACATGGTGGCAAACTAGCTTGTGCTGCTAGCGCCCAGGCGCTAAGTTGGCTGAACCGCAAGTGCTAAGGTGCTAAGTGGCTAGTTGGAGGTGCTAGAGTGGTTTGGTGGACTAGTTGCTAGCCTTGGTGGAGTAGTAGCTAGCTTGGAGAAGTCATATGGGATTAGGAAAGAATTTGGAGTTGCCATATATGTGGGACTGGAATAAGGGAACTTATCACATTTCCTAATTCCACTAGGATTCTAAAAGTGGCTAACTCAAATTCTATAAGGAATATTGATAGACACATTTTAGTGTCTAAATTGCACCTTAATTTCTAGTGAGTTAGTATTCGATTGTGTGTCTATTACGTGTTTTATGCTTTTGTAGGTACATTAGAAGAATAAAGATTTGTGGAAAAATTGGCTCAAAAAGTGTTCAAGGCACCCGGGAAAATGGATCAAAGCACCCACACTTTGGATTGGGGCACCCCTGGATCGGGTCAACCCAGTGGGTCAACCCAGCGAGTCAACCCAGCGAGCTGGATCGGGTCGAGTCACCGGGTCAACTCATCGGGCTCTACTGTTCTTCACCGGCAACACAAAATCAACGGGAAATCTGGTTTCTTTCGCTTCCAGATTGTTCCAAATGTTAGTAGATATCCCCCACAAGTTAGAACAATC
>JAJJMC010017743.1:0-19710 GCA_023531435.1 Papaver californicum
CATGAATCAACTGATTATGGAGGCTAGGGTTCATCTAGACCAGAACGCTAATAAAACTGACAACACATTAGCTACCAAATAGCAGTAGTTTTCCGTTCTGGTCTCAACTCCATTGCTTCCCTGCTGCATAGTAGTAGCTCTTTGAAGTTCCTTCTTAGCTCATTTTTTGGAATTTGGGAATGACAATAGGCTTGATACAAATATCAGATAGACTGTTTTAGTTAGATAAAGGGCATCTTTGCTCCTTAATTCTTTCAGGACATTTGGTTGAGATTGGATTCCATTGAAGCAGTAGTTCATTGTGTTTTCATTGAAGAGGTTACTGTAGGAGTAATGCTCACAAAGGAGAATAAAGACTGTAGGATACTGCTATTTTACACATTTTGCTAGACAAATAAGGATGTGATAAATTTCATGCCACTTTGGGTTTGCAATGTCATAAAATCATGTTTGCCAGCTGCATATCAGGGGATGACATTTGGTTTATTTGAACATGTTCATGTTCATGCCATTTGGTAGTGACTTCATGTTAGGGAAATGACCAGAAAGTAGAAAGTATTTTGCTGCCATCAGAAAATACTGTCATACTTTAGGGAATGCTCATTAGACGTGATCAATGACTTCTCACCACTTAGAATTATTTAGTCCCGTAACATGCTTAAAGTAGAGACTTCAGTGTAAAGCTCAACTTCACGCAACTATCATTCAGGATGTTTGTGTTTGTTGTAGTACAAGTTAGTAACTTTTCTTTCTTTTCCTTTACTTTCATATTACTTGCACTGCCAACTAACAAATTTTAGTTTCTTTGAAATGCAGATATACTTTGAAAGCTGCATTGCAGGCGCCAGACTATATCTCAATGAGTCAATAACAATGCTATTACAAATTTCAGTTTCTTTGTGTTTTGATGTTTTCTTTTGCTGCAAGAACAATAGAACATGTAATTTATAAATTGTGATCATGTGTGTGTGTTTTGTATGTGTTTTAATTGAATTGTGAACTGGAAATGCTTAAATGAAATGAAAAAATTGAAGTGAAAAAATAGGTTTATAAGATTTCTATCAGCTATCGGATATTTATCGAATAATATCGGATATCCGATAAGTTTAACGAAATGGAATTGGATATGAAGGTTTAGATTCCGTCGGAACTTATCAGATATCGGATATCCGATAAGCTTATCGGATATTGAAACCGACTGAGCCAATATCCGTTTCGTTAGCATCCGCTGACAGCCTACTACGTAAAATAAAACCGGGTTTGTTTTTTTTTTTTTTTAATGCATGAAACCGGGTTTGTTGTTGTATACAGTTGTTGACTAAAAATGGTTACAATGAAACTTTTTAAGCTCAGTGAGGAGTCAAATATCAAAAATAAAAAAAAAATATTAGGGAGTCAAAATAGCTCATTTTTCATCTTACTCTTTTTCCATTTTAAATGAACCAACTCACCCAAATCGGTGATTAGATATTAACACGGAGCTATCACTAAATATTTTCTTAGAAAGTTTAGGTGGAACAAGGAATCCACTACCCTTGAACTGTTGATTGAATTACCTTGTACAAAAGTAAAATCAATCCTCAGTCGGTCTGTTTCATAAGTACTACTGATACTGTTCGATCATATCCAAGTTTCACACTGTTCGGTTAAGCAAAGAGATAGAATCTCCTCCGTCTCCGACTAACACTCAACAATATATCCAACAACTTTTGATTGTATGAGTATGAGCACAGACGTACGAGTTTTAACAAGTGTCATATACAAGGGTTGTTTCGGAATCTAAAAATGAATGGAAAAAAGTAAAAAGCAGAAAAAATCTTAATATCTAAAGATAAATATTTTTAGATCTTTGATCTGCTAGAATAATTGACATACCATAATTAAGAGCTCATTCAAAGGAAACTCAAGGTATGGAGATTATAACTTTACCATTCCTAGAATTAAACACATGTGAAATGAAATTACGTTTTATTACAGCTATAACAGTTAAACCACTCCTTTCACTTAAATGCACCTTTTTTTTTTACACTTCATATACATTGCAAAAGTTTTCTAGTAAAAAAAACACTTTTGAAAACAAGTTCATTGCACCATTTTAATGAAAAATGCAAGAATACAAACCAATAATATAAAGAGGCACCGGCACCTACTCTTTAATGTTTTTCTATCCATAAATACCCATTATACCCTTTTAGTTTAATCGAGTCCACATTGTATTCTCCTCCTTCCTAGTATTGCTCAAACGTTATATTTGCTTTTATTTTCTAAATCTAATCAAAATAAAATAGAAAAAGAGAGAACATACCAAATCAACACCAACATAAACTTAGAAACAAAGAAAAAGGTAAGGCATGCATGGGTCTATGTGTTATGTCGTTGGCTTGTTGAGACTTTGAGTTTTCTGTTCTGTTTTACTGCTCTTCTTAAACATCCCTTCCTCTTCTTCTTCTCCATCACTCAACAGACACAATTGTCCTTTCTATTGATCTTCTTTTGCATTTACAACAATATTGAACAAAAACCCTTTGCTTTACTATATCTAAAACCAGTATTTATTTTCTCTTAAAATGGTAGCATAATCTCTATAATGCCGGCACTTTTCTCTTTGGTACGTTTCTTTATTGATTTGGGGTTCTTTATTTTTATGTTGATTGTATTATATCTTATTATCTTTGGGTTTGGATTGTTTTATGTCCATTGTTGTTTTGGTGGATTTTGATAATTTTTGGCAAGTTTTTCTTTGTGGGTTTTATGAATGCTTTTTATATTTATGTTTTGAGCTCTGGGTTTGGACGATCAGTGGCTTTTATGGATTTTTTTGGTATGCGCTTTTGATTTTATCTAGTGAAAAAATGAAAATTGGATTCTGGGCATCTTTCTTTTGTTGATTTTGAAATTGACTAATGAGGATTAGTTATCAGTCTTGGTGATGATGATTTAGGATCTCATGATCTTAATATTTCAATTTGTTATGATTTTGAGGCATCTTTTGCTCAGTTTGACTGAATGCTGTGGTTGGTCAAAATAGAGAATTTGTTGGTAGTGAGAGTTTGATCATGAATAAATGGGATCGAGAATTTGTTGGTACTGGTTTATAATATGAATTTTGTTGTAATTTCTTTTTGGAATTGTTGTTAATGGGGTTTAATGGTGCTTTGTTTGTTTATTGGTGGTTCTAGCTACAAATTTACTTTTTGTGGTTTTCATCAGTAAATGTGAAGTTTTAGCATATCATAAGAAATGCTTTTGATGTTCTGAACTTTTGTCTCATTGAATTTTGATGTAATTGATTAATCAGGATCTCATTCATATTTTGTGGTTTCTATGGCAGAAATCTTATAGACGATCTACACTACTGTTGCGCAGTTGAACTATTATAATTCAGTCAAGTGGCAGTTTCAAAGTCCCACCGTTCGGAAAATGGGTGATCAGGATCTCCATGACATTGAGAGTCTTTTGACAGAGATACCAAATGCTACCTCTGCAAGTCCAAATGCTGAGGAATCTGTGACGGTTAGCTCCAATAGTAATCTTAAGGGAAATTCTCTTAAAGTGGAAAATGAAAAATCTTCTCCAACTACAGCTTTTCCTAATTACTACAATGGTTCTCATGGTCTGGGAACAAGTCCCAGCAGGAACTCATCTATTTATGGGGGCATTTCTTTTGAGAGACCCAATACTGCCTCTAAAAAATTATTTCAAAGTTCATTTGATCAGAAGCTTGAAATGAATGGGAATCTAGATGGAAGTAGAATGACTATGAAGAACAATTCTCAAACACCCATAAATCAAGTAGGCGTGCAGGACTCCTCAAATCTTTCTGAGGACCAACCTTTGGCATCTTCATTCACTCAACTTAGCTTCAAGAATAATGCCTCTGAAGGACAGCACCCTGGCTGTGTAAAGCAACCTATGTCTGGTTTGGTTCCAGGAAGCATGACTTGTCCCCCTCCTTCATTAACCAAATCTCTGAATGGTATGAGTTTGTCGAGTCCTAGGCGAAGTAGTCTTGATAGATCTAATATGGAGGTCAATAATGGTCACAAAGCTGGAAATTCTCACAAATTTGAAGAACTGAAGAAGAAGAAAAACAGGCATTGCCAACCACTTCAGGACTTCGACTTTAACGTCGAAGAGCCTCGACGTACCGTTCCAATGTACTCCACATCCATGCCTTTAGATCCAAGTCTGAGCACCTTTCCAGTCATCTCTAGTGTTCCAACACCTGATTTTGATTACTCGGTTGCCCAGTATCAACAGCAATACTTTTTAAATGCCCAATCAGCAATTCCTTGTATGCAGCCTCAGGAGCTAAGCCAATCTCATCTTGCATGGCGGTATAGGGAAGAAGAGAAATATTACAGGATGCAGCAACAATACCTTTACTTGCAGTTCCAAAATCAGGGATTTACACCTCAAGCCGGAGAAAATGGCAACTCTACGGTTAGGCCTCCAGCTAGGACAGTTTGGCAACCATGCTTTGATATGCCAGTCCAAAACGAGGCAGAACAGGAAAACAAAGTCCCGTCTTGGAATGGGTCTAGGAAGCTCAATGCGCCAGAATATCCGTTGATGGGTTGTGGATGTCATTGCTATGCTCCAGACTTCTTTGTGAATGGAGAGAACAGCTCATTTGGATATGAGCAGAGGCAAACATCGGTTAACCCTTCTCTTTATTCTTCTCCCGCTCACCCAGTTAAAGATTTTGAAGCAGCTCAAGTTTTGGATAAAGTGGGAAAACATGCATATCCTGAAAAGCTTCTTACTAGGTCACATGGACTGAATTCTCTAAGATATATAAGTCCAGGCTCTATTTCTGATCATGAATTACAAAATCAAGCCAACACAGGCGGGAGAGTTCTGGGGGATGCAATTTTTCGTCACCAATTATCCATGCCAAATACTGGATCATTTCAGTTGCGAGATTGTTCTGGTGATGTGGATGTTAGACATTCTAGGATACAACCACATAAATTTAACTCAGTGGATGATGTTGCTGGCCGCATTTATAAACTGGCGAAAGATCAGAATGGAGCTCGTTTCTTGCAAAGAAGGTTTATAGAGGGTACTGCTGAAGATATCAACAAAATCTTTTGTGAAATTATTGATCATATTGTTGAGCTCATGACAGATTCTTTTGGTAATTACCTGGTCCAAAAACTGCTCGAAGTATGTAGTGAGACTCAAAGGATGCAGATACTTCGTGCAATTACTAGAAAACCAGGTGACCTTGTTAAAATTTCGAGCGACATGCACGGGTCTGTAATTCTTTTCTGCTTAATTTTTTGAACTTCTGAATTGCGACGCTTGTGATTTTACATTTCCATTCACATTAAGTCCTCTTCCCATCTTGTTTCTTTCCAAACTCAGGACTCGAGCTGTACAAAAGGTGATAGAAACCCTTAAGACTGCGGAGCAATTTTCAATGGTAGTTTCGTCGCTGAAGCCTGGGATTGTGAGCTTAATAAAAGATCCACATGGTAATCATGTTGCACAACGCTGCTTGCAACACTTGATGCCTCAGTACAGTGGGGTAATGAAAAATTTTGAGCTTTCTTTTTATTTCTTTTTCAAGAGAAACTTAAAGTTTCTGCTAGCACATGCTATACATGATATTGGCTTGCCTACATTTAACTAGGCATCTTTAAGGTTTTGGTGGTCTACGTTATGACACAAAAACTGGTCAGGAGAAAAATGGAAATGAAAGGGCTTATTCCCCCATCATATTGCGTTAAAATATGTGTCCGTGGACTCATGGTTTAATAATTCTGATGTCTTAAAATGCATGAAAATGTTTTGGTGTTTAACAACTAAGACAGTAGGTTTGATGTGATTTAACTTGAGTGTGCATTCTTTCTTGTGGAATAGTTCCAAGTCCTTGCTGCGTATCAGTTGTATGTGATGATATGATGTGTTTCTTATCCATTACTGTTTAACTGTTTCTGGGATCAGTGGAATAGAGAGGCTGCTTTAGTTGCTTCTGTCCTTCCTTGAGGTTCACAACCTTAGGTCCCTCCTTCAAGAGAAGATTGCATCGTTATCAGTTCTGTATACATTTCTACAGGACTCTAAGTATAGGTATCTAAGATGGTTGGAAGAGTAAGAACAATGCTAACCATTACTTATGTACTCTTGTGAAAACACAAAATTGCGTAATTAATTGATGTGTCCAGTATGTTATAGGGTTAAGTTTTGGTTGAGTTGGATCCAAGTAACTAAATGCATGTCGTGTGAAGGGCTTGGCTTGAACATAGTTAAAGGAGTAAAATGCGACCTGTCTATTTCAAGTCAGGAACCAACATTTCTGAAATAGGATAAAATCCCAGTACCCACTTTATTGATGTTTTAACAGCTGATACTCTGATGATCAAGAGGTGACCTGTATTACTGAGGACTGTAAATGAATTAGTTATTCAAATTGCCTGACTATGTTGCCCGCACATGTTTACTTTTGTAGAGGCTTACTTGAAATGGTTATTAGTATTTGAATGCATATTTTACACTGCCAATATTTATACTGTTTATGATATCTCATGTAAATAGAGGTTATATGACCTAACTTGCTTTGGAGCCCAGCACTTAGATATTTTGGCTTCAGATTGATTGTTGCTAGGTGGTTATTATCTAAGGTAGAAACTTTTATGGCGCACCAATGTTTGATTTCCTAATGGAGGGGTGTTATTGTTTTGAAATACTTTTTAGAATTTGAATGATGCATTTTAAGAAGATGTTACAATTGTGTAACTCCCAATATAATTGTTCTATTTCTTTTAAACATTCACCACCATCATTCATATGGATGCATATTTGCACCACATTCAATTGTTATTGAGATGGATTGCTCCATGCCATTATAGCTCTGGTTGATTTGGTAAATGTGATTTTCCTTAAGACACGCAAATTGAACCATGATGACCCAGTTGCCTTTGTTATACAATTAACTGCAATAATGCCTGGATGAGTAATTCTGTGCATGCATTTTATAAATAGTGTCAAGAATCACACTCTTCTGTGGAGGGTATAAAGAAGGCTTTATACACCCTCACGCTAAAGTGCATATTATTATACTGTCTAGGAGCTGTGAGGACTTCCCTTCATGATACCACTATACTATATCCTTTTTGGCTGCCAATTATTCAACTTCTCATGTGAGACATTACCTGCCAAGATTCTCCAGTCAGGAGTCACGTGACACTGGTTGAATTAAAGTCAAAATTATTTTCCTCCAGCTTTGTTAGGTTCAGTTGACTAGAATCTTGTGCCCTGGTGGTTCTCCATCGATGAAGCTTCTGGGCGAACATCGTCACTTTTCAACATGTATTTTAAAAAAAGTTGCAATTTGCATGTTGGAATCTTAAGGTCATGCTGAAATAGGCAAGTTCTGTGTGGCCTGAAGTCACTTAACTATTTTGAAGAAAATACTAATACTGCCCGGAGTTTACCTTATTAGTATATTATTCAAAATTGTTATGCAGTTTGTTATGTGAACCTTCTTATTAACTCTTGAACGTCAGGAAAAAGTGAATGTTTTTGGTTAAAGCGTTAATTGTAATCCCTTAAAGTCTTGGTGTATATGATCCTTTTTTTTCTTAAATTCTTAGTTGTTTTGTATTTTCTGTGGCATTCTTGCTGTTGATTTAGCTTTAGAATGTGCTGTAATTGCAGTGAAGATTTTTATCGTTGATGTTCTTCAAGAAAAAAACATTTATGTATGTATTTTTTTCTTTCTGCAGTTTCTTTTTGAAGCTGTAACTGCACACTGCTTCGAGCTTGCAACTGATCGTCATGGCTGCTGTGTACTCCAAAAGTGCCTTAGCAATTCTGATTTTGAACAGAAGTGCCGCTTGATCTGTGAGGTCACCTCAAATGCGCTTATCCTTTCACAAGATCCGTTCGGGTATATCTCTTAGCAATTCCAATTTGTTCTTATTTCCCTTAGTAAAGTTATCTAAATTCTCCCGATCCCGATGTTCAGGAACTATGTCGTGCAATTTATCTTGGAACTTGAGGTTCCATGGGCAACAGCTGATGCCCTCAGTCAACTAGATGGAAATTACGGAAATCTGTCCATGCAGAAATACAGCAGCAATGTAGTTGAGAAATGTCTAAAATACGGTGGTGAAGAGCGCCGCCCTCGAATCATCAAGGAACTGATAAGCAATTCATGTTTAGACCAGATTTTGCTTCACCCTTATGGTAATTATGTTATTCAGGCGGCACTCAATAACTCGAAGGTAAATTTCTTCCCTAAACCATCATGTATCCCCTCGATTGTAGTAAGTTCACTTATGCTTCACGTCTTGTACAGGGAGCTCTTCATGCTGCTTTGGTGGAGGCTATCGATCCCCATGTTCCTGCACTGAAGACCAGCCCCTTGGGGAAGAAAGTTCTCTCGTGCTATAGTCGGAAGAAGTAAATTAGATAATTTTTTGATCCAATGGGTCGATAACGAACTGCCACGATTCAGGACTCGTGACTCTAGAATTTTAGTAGTAACGTAAACTGTGTAATAAGAGACTTAAGGTTAGATGGGATTTTTTTGACCTGGTTTTGAAGTTTGAAGATGGATTGCAAAGAGGTAACAAGGGAACAGCGTTGTGCTTTGTACAGTTGTTAAAATCTCATCGTCTCAATTCTAGTTTTGGTTCATTTTAGGACTGCTTCAAAAGAGTAAAAACAGGCGACTTTGCTATGAAGTGCAGGGCATTAAGATTGTCGGTAGATATCTGTGGAGTACTTCTATTTTGGTTTAGGAATAAAGAAAAATGTGAAGAAGATTTGTAGAGAGTTCTTTTTGAGTTATTATATGGAGTGACACACTATGAATGGGTGAAGGGTCGCTTTTCAAAGAGGAGAAAGAGAAGGCTTTGTGATTGTTTTTTTTTGAGGGCTGCTGCAGAGTGGGATTGTTTATATTACATCCTCTGCAGATGTCACCTCTTGCTTTTGTCACTTAACACTCCTATGTAATGCTCATTGACATGTTATTCTATGTTACATTATTTATTTCATATGGTCTGGTATAGTTTGGTTGATTCTTCTCAACTAATCTTTTTTGTATTTTGGTTTTGATTCCTTCGTATTAGATGTTTTGCAGAGTGTAAGGTGATATCCTTAAAATAAAGATAAAATCACCAGCAGCCTTTGGTGTTGAAAGGTCTAAAGCAGCGAGAAGATGGCATCAAAGAAAATGGTTGTCAAATACCCCGAAAGACTTTTTTTTTTCTTTTTTAATAGAGAAGTTCTAAAAGAGATGTCTTAAGTTGTCATCCATGTCAGAATGCCTCTTAAAAGTGCCAACATGTTGAATTAATGTAAGATTGTAATAAAGCTCAAACTGCTTAATAGTCAGAACATTGTTAGATACAACAACATAAGCATCATCAAAAGCGTATTTTTGGTGGGAACCAGCATCAAATTGTGATGTTTGCTAGCAGTAATCAATGGGGCCGCAATTATACTTCAAGTTGGTAGCACCATAGTGCTATCTTTGAGATCTCCCATGTAGATGAACAGTATAAAATCCAAATCACTTGGAACTTTTATATTCAATTTGTACCAGCGAATAAGATCAGAGTAAACTATGATCTCTGCGACAGATTTCCATCAAAGCCCAAGTTTACTTCATTCTAGAAGGCTTATAAATTCAGGAAATGACTATTCATAAGATCGTTGTCTAGGGATATATCTGAATAAATACTTTCAATGACTTACATACTTTTATTGAAAATCTTAAGGGGGATTTAAAACTGATTAGGACATTTTTCTGAGAGAGAAAAAGGGCAAATTTTAAAAACAGAATATTAGCACAAACCTATTTTCATGGCCAATGATTGTCGAATAAGAAAATTAGGGTTACGGATATATTTTATGGTTCAATGGATCTTTAATTTCAATGTCGAAGTATGTTAACATTGATACATGGATAAACTAGAAAACGGAGATGATGAAGAAAGTGAAACCATTATCAGAGCGGATAGACATTATGAGGTTATTTTGGTCATTTTATCTACAGTAAAGTTTGAAATTAATATGGCGCCAAGTTTATTTGTCGTTTGAAACCGGAAAAGCGCGGGTACTTGCCAATTCTATAGTTACCTAGTCAACTTGACCGAGTTATTAACGGTTTTGTGCCTGATTCAGTTTAACTCGCTCTCTTGTGGGAAATTCTCGAACGAGTTTTGATGTTTCAGTCTTCAACCCGGATCAGTACTTGTAGCAGCAGCAGCTGCAGCACTAGGTTATACATTATCTTGGTCCAACCCGAATTTAATTTCCTTAGGCTTACGCCTGACTGCCTGAGTTCTTTTAGAAACAGTTTTTTACGGGGGCGCAAGAATTTTGGCTGGCAAATATCCAAGTTTTCTAAAAAAATATATATTTCGTCCTCTCTCTAAAACTTTATAGGAGGATCTGTATATACTTTTAATCATATTTATAAAAATGGACATTCCTATCAAAAAACGAACATAATTCAAAACATAAAATATTATTATTTATTATTTTGAAAACCAATCGTTGAAATTAAGATCGGTAGATCGTAAGATTTACTTGGATTGTGCTTAATTTTAGTATGAGCATAAAGTTTTATAAAAAAAATGTATCATCAAAATATTAATTTTAAATTTTAGGTTTTGAGTTTTATGGAAAAATGACACAAATCACATAAGATATTATGTGACTAAGAGTGTGCATTGAACCTCCCTCAATTTTATAACGTTAATTCTTTATCATAAACTATAATTTATAATTTAAATCTTACTAATTCAATCGAATAATTAACACTCATTTAACAAAACTGATTCAATTCATTAACACGTAATTAAGTGATGACTAGCTATTAATAAAAATATTGGATAAATGATTCATTTTGTTATCCCCACACCACACAACCAATTGTTGCAGCTATTAAGGGCTTTCACGAAAAGACAAATGACTCCAGCTATTAGATAACGTTTTCGTGTTTTTCACATATACTGAGGAATGAAGGGAGATATCATTTTTATTTCCGTCTATATCTATTATTAAAGTTCCTATATTAACTATTATATCTATTTTTAGTTAAAAAATAGTATTTGTTACTCCTATTTATCAATTCCAAGAAAATATATAATCTCGAACTAATTTATCAATTTTAAAAATATTTGTTAAACTTATTAAAAATGAAAAAGTATCCAGTATACCACCAGCTTTTTCGTTCATGAGCCTATAAGATAATTCTTGGATAATCTATATTTCGGGAGGAAAGCAAGAGAAGGTTGAGGTCAGAGTATCAGACTTTGTAGGATGTAATGGATGTGAATATATAGCTATGAACAATGCTTTGTATGAGAAAGTTGAATGATCAAATTGATATTAGACTTGTCTCAGAGTTCGACTTCGAGTTCTTGTCCAATTCAGACTTGTTGTTTTGTTCAATAAATTGAAAATCTATTTATATCATAGCTATTGTAACCACTTGACCTCTTCCATGGAAGAAAGTGTCGATGGTTGAGTAGTGGTGAAGTGGAGAAGGTGGAGAAAGTGTTGGCAACTGCTCCCCACTTCTATTGAGGTTGAATGGACTGTTGCTCAACTTATCACTCCTCTACTCAACTGTTGATTGAACTTTCCAGAGTTTCTCTTTGGTGGGGTAAAATAGTCAAAACGCCTAATTAGAGCAAGAGATAAGATATTCACGTCAGGTTTTGGACAGAAGGCAAGAAGCTCAATTTTTTGCTCTTTGTACTAAGCCTCACACATTAAGGGTAAGAGCAAAATGCCAAATTTGACAAGAAGTAAGAGTCCACATTATTACTCTTGTGCTAAGCCTCACACGTTGAGGGTAAAAGGGTAAAACACCAAATTTGAAAAGAAACAAGAAGCTCACGTTTTACTCTTTGTGCTAAGCCTCACACCTTGAGGGAAAAAGAGTAAAACACCAAATTTGGAAAGAAGTATGACGTCCATGCTTGGTCTTTGAGCAAAGACGTACAAGCTTTGCCTTAGAAGCAAAACATATGCTTTAGAAAGGCGCACACGTTGAGGAACAAAAAAGGTAGTAGAGATTCCCTTTTCAAATTAGGGTTTGAAAGTATTAATCATGGTTTGAAATTTGATCATTTGAGATACTTATAAGTGTTACAAATCTATTTTAAGCGTTTCAAAACCCTAAATTGAATTCTTTTCATGCATTCATATTAGTTGTCTCTTTAAGCAAGGATTAATGTGACTGAGGTTGAGTTTCAAGCTAGTAGAAGCTATGAAATTGTGTATGACACAAATTTAACTTTGAATCTAAGCATAACTATGGTACTTTAATCGAATAGCTTTATATATAAAGTTATATATGTGTTTTAGTAGGTTAATATTGCTCAGTTGAGCGTGAATATCAACATGAGTAATTTTGGGAATTCAACTGTGGAATATAGCACCAAAATAATACTCAAATTACTCTATACTAGTGAGCAATCCATCTAGGAGCTTAAGATTTTAAGTAAAAATCATAAAACATCTGGGAATGTTGTAGTAAGCACCATTGTTGTTCTGATGATTTTGTATAGTAATGAATGTTTGATTCATTCAGTAATTTTAATCATATATGTAGTTGGGCATACATATATAGAGAGGACAGGGATAAGCATCTGAGAGAGGGTAGGTAGGAGCACCTATTTAAGAATTATTTTGCCGAATTTTAATGTTTAGTATTTCTCAGACTCGAGTTTTGAGAGATAATTTACTATTTTATCAGTCAAAAACCCACGATCTACATTGAGTCCCATGCTTAGCGCGGAATGAGTAATGTTGCGTGGTAAGCACTAGATGGTGGCCTATCAGGCGATAATAAAACGAAATATAATTGTATAGTTCAATGGTTAGATATTACCAGAAGAGTAGTAATTAGTTTGAACTTTTCGAATAAGCAAGCTTGAAATCCATATTGGATGAATAAGTAGATTTCACGATCGAAAGACCAAAGTAGAACTTGTAATTAATCGAACAAGCATGATTTATTGGTAAACCGATGAGCATGGCCCGAAGTTGAGGTGGATAAGTCTGTCAGGAGTTGTTGAACGTGTGTGCCTTGATTGCAGATGGAAGAATGAGCTTTCGATTGAAGCTGGATGAAACAAATCTTGATCGTAGACGGACAAGCCAGGGGAAAGAGATGGTCATACAAGTTAGAAAAAAGGCTGGACGGACAATCCCTGAGTGAAGCTAGCTGGATGATTGAGTGTGAGGAGAGGCTTGGACGATTTTGGATGGACAAGGCAAGCGGGGGCCATGCTGGATGAGTGAAATAATCCTTCTTTCTCTCGAGTTTGGTAAGTCCGTTTGATTATATAAGGGGGAGCTTTGTCCTTCTCTATTATATACCAATCAAAGTAGCTCCTCTTTTTATATCTTCACGTTCTTACCTCTATTTGACCATCAAGAACATCGAATAGTTGTTGATACCAAAATAAGGCTTTCCCCTGTCTCTTCCTTCTACGTGAGTGTATGACTCCCATATGAAGTTAACTTTCTCTTTCAACTTCTTTATTTCTCTTATTTGCACTAATCATTTTCTCTAACCCTAAGTTTTGTAAACCATTGTTAGTTCACCTTAATTGTTCAAGACGACTTCCCTTCCATTAGCTTCTACGGTCAGGTAAGTGAGGGTTTCGACTAAATCCCCTTTGAGTGGTTGGAATGGATGGTTGAGGAGCATGCTTGGTAAGGATCATGTCGTAGCTTTGTTGAAGGATGCACAAATTTATGAGGCTATTAGAGTGTTTAGTACCCATTGGCTAAAGAAGGATATGCATGGCGTGGTTGCTCTTCTTTCATGATGGTGCATCCCAACTCACACTTTCACATGCAAATGGGGAGAATTGACAATCACTTTAGAAGATGTGGCTATCTTGCCACACCTTCCATTTTTAGGAAATCTTGACCTTCGTTTGAATGAGGAGGAAGAATAATTTCGCCTAACTTTAGTAAAGAAGATGAATGAATATGACATGAAGTCTAATATTGAGAAGTGATCCTATACTTGGTGGATGGTGCAGTAGTGTCCAAGAAGGGCAAGTCATATTTTGGATGACACATTGAGCGTTGGTGTATTTTTATGATTGTGTATATTAAGAGAGATGTTCGATGATGGTTCGCTCGTTGAGTAACTCGAACTTCTTCGATGAACTTAAAAAAATGAAACTCGTCTTAAGATGAAGCCTATAGTAGTTCCCTTCTCCATCAAGCTAGCACAAGGTGTGGCCTTGCTTATAGGTAGCTTATTCCTTGGCTCTTTATATTCTCATCTTGATTTTGTAGTATCAGATATGCGTGTCTCCAATGGCTTTATGAAAGTAGAGACATTCGTAAATGTTAATTTTCTCCAAGCATGGTTATAGGAACATTATAAGGATTATGCTCCTGATTCTCATAAGACATTTGTTGATGAAGAGCAAGTGAGAAGAATACTTCGCTGGACACACAAACGTTCAAAATCTGGTAAGGAGCTTATTACATTCTTAGACAACATGTCATCAAAAAATTTACGTCCCTGGGAACTACTCCCTCGTATAACTCAGTTGAATACTTTCTCCTCTTGTTATGGTACTTTCTTGACATCTGGAGATCACAATGTTGATGCTGGAGAAATTACTTTCATGCTGAGCTGCACACCTGGTTACCTTTTGTAAATATTTATGGGGTCCTATAAGGTAGAACCTTATAATATTGACATGGCTACTCGTCAGATGTGATTCGACCAAGATGTCCCTTCTAGTCGCCTTTCTGCTCCTTCTGTGGATGACTTGTGTCTCACTTTAGAACATTGTTCACACGTGGAAGGCAAGAGTTTCGTTTCTTAGTCTGTGAAAGGAAACCAGTAATAAATCCCTGGTACATGACTCATTGGCAGAGTGAGCATGAGATTTTTTCTAAATTCATTGAAGTAGTTTTGCCAGAGTCACGGAACCCCCTTTCTGACAAGGTTTTGTTGAACCACTCTTTGTTGAAGCCTCTTCCTTCTAGTAAACGTGTTGCTCTATTTGAGCCAACTCAAGTAAGTACTTATAATTTTGTCTATCTTTGTTATTTGTATACTTAATATCTTTATGGCTCTTCTAACTAGAGAGAATATAAGGTGAAGCCTTGAAGTGGAAAGAAGAAAGAAAAACACAATGACAGTTCCTAGGTAGTAGAGACTAAGTTGAAGAAACGTGCTGGTGGAATTTGTTCTGGCATTGCCGATTCTCCCATTTCAAAAGTATCAATATTTCACTTCGTGATTTATTTTGATTTAATTTATCCTACTTGACCGATTATATTGTCTTGCAGAGTTCATCTTCTGTTGGACGATTTTCGACACCTTCACCCGGGCAATTGAATCCATTTGCTAGAGTTGCAGCAGAAGCAAGGGATGAAACTAATGATTCTGAGGTGAGTGGCCTGCTCTATGTTATCTTTTCATCTTGAATGGGCATGTATAACAACATAGGTGATTGTCTTTCATTATTTTCAGAAGGAAAATATGTCTAATAATGAATAAAGTGACTCTCAAAGTTCCTTCGGAGGATGATAAAAGTAGCCATCCTATCTTAGAAGAAGAGGAGTATAATGACTCAGATCGACTCCTAATAACTCACAACATGGTAGGGTGAGTCTTTATCTTGAGTTGACTTTATAAGTGCTTAGAAACATATTTTGAATGAAAAGTTATATGAAAACATGAGCAATTTCGTGAAATTTCGTTGTTAGAAAAATTCAGAAATAATGCCTTCGCTGAAAACACCGTAAAATCCTCATACGATGTTCGTTTTCGATTATCTACCCCAATTTTTCATGCCCAGGAAATGAGCTATCTCATAACTAGGAATATTTTTAGTTTTGAGGTCATTTAGGGCCTCAAAAAGACGAAACGATAAAAATTCAGGAAGAATTCAGGAATTTTTCAGCTAGGAGATAATTGAGAGTTTTGGTCATATCTCTTAGCTCGTTTGTACGATTGATGTGATTTTTTGATATGTTGTAGTAGGACATCGATACAAAGAGTTTGATATATATTTCACCCCTAGATTCATTACCAATTTCTCTCAGATCCCAACTTTGTACAGGGTAATGCCAAATTGCCTCTGACGAGTTTAATATGAAAACGTGTTTTTAAGCCTCTGGGCTATTTGCTTGATATTTTGGTACTTCATGAAGTATATTTACATAATTAGTCCGCTTACATTCTGGAAATTCTTGTTGGAGCTTGAATTTCACATTTTTCATCAAATGGTGATTTTACAGGGCGAAAGTAGAGAGGAGCGTAGTAGCACTGAAGAAGTACTGATTGTAGATCAAGTTGATAAGGCCATTAACTTTTCATTCCAAAATCCCAAAGAAGTTCTCATTAACATGATTTTTGATGTAGAAAATCATAGTGAAGGTGTCACAGAGACTTAAAAAGCCGTGTCTGAGCATCTTGGTGTAGGTCCTCCTTTCTATCCTCTACTTAGTAAACCACTTTCAAAACATGTGCTTGTTGGCGGATTTAGCGTTCTAGCAGAGTATGTGATAGACACATTTTTGTGTCTGATTTATGCAGTGAGTAATAGGCTCTGGTTGTTCGCCATTCAACAATTCTTTTTTAGGCAGTTCATACTATTCATACGTAGTGTTTTGATCTAAGATTTCAATTCTTCTATACTTCAGCAGTAGTATATTGTTCCATGTAACTAAGGTCAAAAATATGGAAGAAATAAGTCTTTCCACGACTCTACCACCCGGTCATTTCTGTCCCACTTAATCCCTCTTTCATGGCCACATATCTTTCCGGCTAAGGAGTGGGAAATCTTTCTCATCTTCTCTTACATGAATCAAATGTTTCATTTCATCCGGGAAAAGCCACCTCTTTCTCAACAATTTCTTTTTCATTTGATCCAATAGCGTCCTATTGGATAGGAACAGATTTGATAAATATTGATAAATCTCGGATGGAGTATTAGAAAGGAAAGATCCATTATAGAATAAACTATTGGTTCTAAGCCATCTCTAGCGATGAATCAACAATTCGAAGTGCTTTTCTTGCATATTCTTGATGAACCATCGTTTATATATATATGTAGGAGGCTTTGTTTGGGAAGTAAGAAGCCCCTTTGATATATCTTGATCTGCAAAGAATTCTGGACGTGAAAGCACAGAGACAAAGGGCTGATCTTTGAATAGGAAAAAGAATGGATCTACAGGGTCCCAAATGTATTGGCTTATTCGAAAAAAACCTTGTTCCTTGGAGGATCTATCTCGTGTCTGGTACTGCATGGTTCCACTCTGCAAGAACTCCGAATCATTCTCTTGAAGCTCAGCCTCTTTATGATAAATGATACGCTTGCCCCGAAATGAACTGGCACAATAGGGAAATCCCAATTCATTGGACCTTTCGATACAATCAAATAGATTTCCACAAGGGTGCCATATTCTAGGAGCCCAAACTATGTGATTGAATAAATCCTCCTTTATCTGTTCTGGGTCGAGGGCTCCTTCTTCAAACTCCGAGTCGTTTTTTTTTTCATATAGAAATCTCTGATCAACAAAAGAAAAAGATCCATTTTGCATCATATCTAAGGGATTTCTTGGTTCGGACTGAAGAAGCAATGCCACTCGATCATTATCAAACTGACTGCAATCTTTTTCTGTCCACCAGAGCGCCTTCTACTTCTAATAGGCCATGAAATAGATCAGAATCATTCTCAACGAATCTATAAGAAGTGATCTAATTTTTTTCATCGGGTCCGGGTAGAGACCAAAGATCTTGAGCGACCGATCCGGCAGAACAACTCAAAAGATAAAGAATTATTGTTAATTTCTTCATGCTCGTTTCAAGCTCGAAGTACCATTTGTACAAAAAAGAATCCCCTTCCTTACATGATTTCTTCTTCATATATATAGATATAGGATCCACGTGGCAATTATTTAGAAGTATATTTTGTGATACATCCCTTCTAATCTGATAGAAAAGGATCCCATGATCCTGAACCGATCTTACCTGGGATCTCAAATCCCAAGTTTGTCTATGAAGAGCGGATCTAATTATATTAGTGTCTAGAATGGATTTCTTCTGTGTAATACTAATGGATAGTGCCTCATTGGTAAGTACTACAAGATCTCGTGCATTGGAGCCCATGGTTATGGCCCCGAATCCATTAGTATGGAACATTTTATTTTCCAAGTGAAATCCCCTAGTATATGATAGAGTGAAAAAGTGCTTTCGTTGTTATGGAATAAGAAGCCTCTGTATCTTAATGCATATATTTAATTTATTCGGAGCTATTAGAGCGGGATCTACTTTTTGGGGAATATGAGTCGAAGCAATAACAAGGAGATTTCTAGTGGAGCATCTTTCACAATCCCTAGAGAGATAGTTCACTAATAGACCGAGGGATAAGTAATTCGACTCATTCACATACAGATCATGAATGTTTGGAATCCATATTATGCAAGGAGACATTGCTTTTGCTAATTCGAATTGAAGGGTGATATCAAATCGGTCTTTTTTCGGCGTCATATACATAGTTAGCGCATTCGTCATAGTTAGCAGCTCTGTATCAAGGTCATCATCGATATCGTCACTAGCATCAATCTCGATATTGTCACTACCATCAATATCATCAATAAGATAACCTTTAGGCTTGTCATCCAGGAACTTGTTCGGAAATACCGTAATGAAAGGAACATAAGAGTTTGTCGCTAGGTATTTGACCAAATAGGATCGTCCAGTTCCTATAGAACCTATCACTAAAATACCCCTAGACGGGGATAGGGCTAAGCGGAGCGAAAAGGGTTTTCCATGAGATGGGAAATGAAAACTATTAGCCCCACACGAGGTTTGTGAATAAGTGATTGTCTGATAATGAGCAAGGAATATCCGTCTTTCTGCTAAACAGGATCTATTGAACTCATAATTCATTAGATCTTTTTTATGAATGTCAACTAAGTATCGTAAGTAAATTGATCCCGGTTGTTCAACCATTTGATAACCAGAGTCATTCTTTGATAAATGATCACTATGAGTCAGACTCAATAGAATTTGATCAATCCTTTTTTTTGTCGTTAAGGTGGAGAACTGAACCAAGAATTCTCTTTCTTCATCATCAATCGAATCACTGTTCGCGACCCAGGATTCTATTTTATCATCAATCCAATCAACGTTCACGTTTTTTCTTTTTCTTATCAATGAATAGATCTCTTTACTTGTACGACTTAGATATCTCGTATTTCTCGAAAAAGTGATTCGATTGATGGGATTTGGTATGATACTTATGATATCGATGAGATTGATATTCAAATATTTCTTCTTAGAACGTATTGATTTGACCCCATAAGTGGGACCACCACCCAATAGCATGTTGCCACCAGAAGCAGAACCCCGTATTTCTTCTAGAGAATCTCCTAATTGTTCCAGAGCAACTAGAAAGAGATTCTTTAACCAGAAAGAGTTCAGTTCAGATGTAGGATACCTATCCAGAAGTTTTCGCAACTCAATCATGTATGATGGAATCATCAAAGATTTGATCTTTTCGAACTCTGTCTGTAACTCACTAGAGGCCCGGGAAACAAAGAGAAGATGTGTACGAACGAGATATCCAGCAACAAGAAGAAGGAAAAGGATTGAATAGAGGAACTCCCGAGCATTTGGTGATCTCAGATGTATCCATATCAATGGAACGGGTGACTCATTATTTCGATGAATCATTTCTTCGGACA
>JAJJMC010017746.1:0-10128 GCA_023531435.1 Papaver californicum
CTGAAGGCAAATTGAGAGAAATAATAGAAACATGTGCAAGACTCCAAGATATACAGGAGCAAGGATCGAGAATTAATTCTGAAAATCAAGGAAATACAAGGAGAACAAATTCAGTTGAAGAATTACCAGAACAGAAAAGGAAATGTCTTCCAAAAGTTGAATCAAAAGAATTAAAACATCCTCGACAAGGGAATGGAAAAAACTTTGCTCAACAATTTCGAGAAAGAAGTTTTACCAAGCTTAATGTTTCATATTTCAGGTTATTTAACATCTTGAAGAATCGACCAGACTTTCAATGGCCAATAACAAAGGGAAATCAACCGGAATTTACGCAACTTTCAAAAGACTATTGTGAGTACCACAGTTATAAAGGGCATGCAAAAAACAATTGTAGAAATTTTATAGCATTGGTACAAAGAATGGTTGATGCTGGAGAATTGAAGGAATTTATTCAAAAAATTGAACCAACAAAGAAAGATGATGAAGGCAAAGCAATACATATTCCATATAACAAACAAACTATTAATATGATCTCATGTGTGGAAAAGTGTGATACAGATTTGAATGTAGCAATCAACAAGAAATTGTGCAAGATAATTCGGAACCATGAGGCCTTTAGAGTTCAAGGAAGGCAAGTAGAATTATGGGAAGATTGGATGGCACATCCATTAACATTTTCTGCACAAGAAGTAAACCAAGAAATTGAAATGCATAATGACCCTCTTGTGTTAACATTATTGATATCTGGTTGGAATGTCAAGAAAATACTCTTGGATGGGGGCAGTTCATTGAATGTGATGTTCTACAATACATTTTGTAAAATGGGTTTCAAAGAAGATCAACTCATCACTTCACGATTCGTCATTTATGGATTTAATGGAATATCTTCTAAACCAAAAGGAGACATTGATCTTGAAGTTTCATCCGGACCAATCAACATTCTGACAAGATTTACCGTTGTGGATGCACCTTCCCCGTACAATGCTATAATTGGAAGGCGATGGGTTCATCAATTAAAGGGTGTAATATCAACTTATCATCAATATCTACGATTTCCAACACCACGAGGAGAGATGGAGATAAAGGGTGATCAAGAAGATGCTAAGCTTTGTATAATGGCAGAAACAAGAATAAATGAGGAACGGGAGCATTTACAATATAAAAAGAAAAAAGAACAAAGAATTAAAGCAAAAGAAGAAGAAATAAACCAATACTTAGAAAAAAATATAAAAAATAAAACAGAAAGTGAAAAAGGAGAGAATAGCAAAAATCGAGAAAATATGGAAGACCAGCAACAAAAAGGGACGATGTAGCAATTAAAGGGAACCCCAACTCCAATTGGGATTCCAAAACCAGTCTTCACCCCAGTAGAGGAAACAAAAGTCATAAATATTGGCACTGCAGAATTCCCCAAGCAAGTGCGAATTGGGACATTAATAAAAACAGATTTGGAACAACAGATAGTTAAATTGCTTTGTGAATATATAGATGTGTTCGCTTGGAAAATGGAAGACATGCCGGGGATTGACCCCAACATCGTCCAGCATGAGTTAAAAATACATCCTGATGCAATTCCTTTTCGCTAACGGATACGAAAGGTCGCACCAGAATATCATGAACCAGTGGAAAAAGAATTAACAAAGCTTTTAGGTGCAGGGTTCATTCGAGAAGTACGATACCCCACATGGATTTCTAATATGGTAATTGTCCCGAAAAAGAACGGTGGAGTAAGAATTTGTATAGATTTTACCAATCTAAATAAAGCATGTCCAAAAGATAGTTATTCACTCCCAAACATTGATCAGTTAGTAGATGCTGTTGAAGGACATGAGATGTTATCATTTATGGATGGACAATCTGGGTATAACCAGATAGCATTAGCAGAAGCAGATCAGGAACACACATCATTCTTTACTCCGCGAGGATTGTATTGTTACACTAGAATGCCATTCGGACTACGGAATGCAGGAGCAACATATCAACGCCTAGTGCATGCAATATTCAAACCATGGATCGGAAAAACTTTGGAAGTTTATGTGGATGACATGTTAGTAAAAAGTAAGTTGTCTGGTGATCATTTACGGAACCTGGCTGAAATTTTTGGTGCACTACGGAAGTATAAGATGAAAATAAATCCAGAGAAGTGTATTTTTGGTGTTACATCAGGGCGATTTTTGGGATATCTGGTTACAAAAGATGGAATTCAAGTTGATCCGGCAAAAATACAAGCAATAACAGATATGCCATCACCAAACAGTATAAAAAGTGTACAGAAGTTAAATGGGTGTTTGGCTGCATTGAGTAGATTTATTGCAAGATCATCAGAACGATGTAAACCCTTTTTTGATGTACTTAAGAAGAAAAATAAATTTGAATGGAACGATCGTTGTGAGCAAGCATTTCAACGTATAAAATTACATCTTGCCACGTTACCAGCATTACAAAAACCAGAACCAGAAGAAATATTAACTTTGTACATAGCGGCAACAGAAAATGCAATTAGTGGAGTAATGGTGAGAACAAATGATAAGATTGAGAAACCAATATATTACATCAGTAAGACTCTGAATTCAGCAGAAAGAAATTATATCAAGATTGAACAATTAATTTTGTCAGTGGTATTTGCTACTCAGAAGTTACGCACTTATTTTCTTACTCATTATGTTCGTATATTAACCAAAGCACCATTGGAATCATTTTTAAAGAATACAGGGAAGGTAGGAAGAATAGCAAAATGGAACGCTCAGCTAGAACAATACAACATTGTTTATGAGATACAAACTGCGCAGAAATCCCAAGTTCTAGCTAATTTTTTGGCAGATTTTCCAATCGAGGAAGAGTATGAAATTCAAGGACTTCCGGGGTGTGAAGAAGAAGAACCAGTAGATATTCTAGATTCAAATAGTTCACAACGATGGGAGGTTTTTGTTGATGGGTCACGAAATAAAGAAGGAGCAGGAATAGGTATCGTGATTACAGCACCAAAGGGAGAACGTATGGTACACTCATTTCGACTTGAGTTCGAAGAACATACAAATAACATAGTAGAATATGAAGCAGTGGTCCATGCTCTCAAACTCATTATTGAACTAGGAATAAGTGATGTAAGACTCACAAGTGACTCGCAGCTGGTGATTAGACAGATCGAGTTAAAATATCAAACGGTCGATGAGGACTTGGAAGATACAAAAATCTTGTACAAAGCTTAACAGTTTGTATTCCAAATATTATTTTTCGACATTTGTCTCGTGAAAAAAATCGACATGCAGATGCACTGGCATATATCTCGTCCATGATAAATGACCCAAATACTAAAACGCTAAAAATTGGGAGAATATACGAGCCATCCATAAGAGCACAAGTATTAAATAACATAGAGGAAGATGGTATCGATGACTCAGCCATACAAAGTGCCACATCTACATCGCAACAAGAAAATGATCAACCAAGTGAGCCAGATTGGAGAGCCCCGATACATCAATATTTACAAAATAAAGTGTTACCAACAGATTCTAAAGAAGCAAGGAAAATTCAACTTAAGTCAAACAGTTACCAACTTAGAGATGAAATTCTTTATCGACATTCTTTTCTTGGACCATTATTTCGATGTTTATCACAAAAAGAAGGATTACGAATTCTCAAAGAAATACATTATGGAGATGCAGGAAACCATAGTGGAAGACGATCGCTAGCGTTAAAAGCCAAAATGAAGGGTTATTATTGGATTTCCATGTTGAAAGATTCGGAAGAAATGGTTCGAAGGTGCGAAGAATGTCAACGATTTGGTAAGAAAATCAAAGCACCAGCTACGGAATTAAATTCAATACTTAGTCCATGGCCATTTGCGAAATGGGGAGTTGATATAGTCGGACCATTAGCTGAAGGCACAAAGAAAAGAAAATACTTAATTGTGGCCACTGATTATTTCACCAAGTGGGTAGAAGCAAAAGCACTAGCGCGAATCAGAGACATTGATGTTTTTACATTTCTATTCGAGAATATCATTTGTAGGTTTGGGATTCCAGCAGCGATAGTCTCTGATAATGGAAAACAATTCCAAGGGAAGAATATCGATATGTTATTTGAAACATATAATATTCAAAAACATAAGTCTACACCTTTTTACCCACAAAGCAATGGGCAAGCAGAATCCACGAATAAAACAATCGCAACAAATCTGAAGAAAACATTGGATGGATATTATAATAAATGGTGTGAACAATTACATAACACATTATGGGCATATAGAACCACAAGAAAAACTTCAACCGGAGAATCACCTTATCTTCTTACTTATGGAACAGAAGCTGTAATACCAACAGAGGTTATTTTGCCTACAACCAGAACAGAAGCATGGGAGAAAAACCTTAATTCAGATCTCATGTTACAAAAATTGGATGACTTGGAAGAAAAAAGAGAGGTGGCACTCCAAAAGATGGAAAATTATCAAAGGGGATTAGCTCGAGAATACCATAAACGTGTAAAATCCCAAAATTTTATCCAAGGTCAATATGTCCTCCGACAAATAACAGAATACCGAAGGGACAAGAGTGCAGGAAAATTCGCACCAACATGGGATGGTCCATATGTGATTCAAGCATCAGCAGGCCAAGGATCGTACTATCTTCAGAATTTGCAAGGAGAAATTTTACAGCATCCGTGGAATGCACAATATTTAAAGCTTTACCATCCGTAAATAACAATGCAATGTTAACACAAAAAGCAGGTACATAGACAATTAATTCAGTAATTTCTTTTATAATTTAATCACTCCAGGAACATCGTACCTTGGAGAATATTATAATTCCATTAATCCCGGAATACCGTATACTTTGAATCCAGGAACATCATATCTTGGAAATTGTTATGATTATTAATATAATCAAAAATCCATTAATCCCGGAATTTCATATACTTTGAGCGCTCAAAATTATTCCAGGAACATCATATTCTGGATATCGTTGCGATTGACGACATAATCAAAGTCAAAAGGTAAACATCCTTATAGAGTTTCGCTAACAATGAAATTCTTAATCAAGAAGGAGTTCCTAATTATTGGTTTATCAATTTTCAAAGTACAGTTCGGGACCAACCTTGTATCTTACCCCTGGCCCGGGTTTGTTTCGTATGTGTGGGATCTCGAACAACATGATTTGAGGTAAAAAGTACTTCAATTTATAGTACTCGGAAAATTATATGATAGCCAAAAGAATTACTTAATCACATTTTCTTGTGCAGGAAACAACATTAAAGGCATATCAAAAGGATGCAAAAGAAAATCAATGAAAGATAAACAAAGTACAAGATAGTGGAGTTAACAGTAAATGAAATTACAAAGGACATAATCAGATATTGGGAAGACCGGATCGAGATGGTGGAGGAGGAACTGCAGGCACAGAAGCGCGCTTACTAAGCACTGAAGGATCGGATTGTGCACGATCTAAAGCAGTATTGAAGGATATTGCAATTTTCGCTTTAGCATCCTGCCTGACCCATTGAACGAAATCACGCCCAAAGTTGATTTCTTTGTGAAGCTCTTCGATCTTTTGCTGATTTGCTTCTATTTGAGCACTAAGACGCGATCTTTGATTTTTCTCTTCATTTAGTTCTGCAACTAATGAGTCAATCTCTTGTTCACGAGCATTAATTTTAGAAAGTTCCAGTAGATAGTCGAGCATGTAAACTCTCAATTTTTAGGGCGCTAAGCGTCACATTATGCTCAGAAGTCTTTAACTCTTGTGTGATGTTCTTCACTGAATCTTTCGCTGTATTAAGCTCAGTTTCTACTTGTATTGCTCGATCCTTAGCTTCATTAAATTTTTTCTCCAATTCTGAAAATACAGGAAAATATTAGACAAATTTTATGATATCAAGAACTATAAAATTAGGTAAACCAAAAATGTACCTCTGACAACAGATTTAAACTCTAATTCTTTTTGAGTTAGCAATTTTACAACTTCTCGATATTTTGATTCTGCTTTATTACGCCTCCAAGTGGCTAAATCAAAACTATCGTTCAATTGAGTCAGTTTTTCTCTAACCACATTCATCTCTTTGAAGATTTCCCTTGCATGATTATTCAATTGTACCATTCTACGATCGAACCTAAATAGGGTCTCCATATTTTCCACTGAACCTAGTATAAAATTTAAATGTTTCATATAAATCAAGTAAATAAAATAGTAATTGAAAAGGAATGAAAAATAAACCTTGATTTTGATTCTGAAGATCTTGATTATGACCTTCAATAGTTTGGAGACGTTCCTGTTGTTGTTGATATTGATCATTATGTTGATGATGAAGTTGTTGAAGTTGTTGAAGTTGTTGTTGAAGAAAATTATTTTGCTGTTGCAATTCATCATTCGCTTGTTGTAAGGAAGCATTCTTTTCCTCCATCTCCCCTGATTCTTTCTTAAATATTAATCCCATCATGGTAGCTCGAGCCTTATAAAATTTATAACCGCTAAATAGACAGTCATTACCATATTGAAGTTGGGCTAAAGCTTGTTGTGGAAGTGAATATAACGAACTATCGGAAACATTCAAAATTTCATTAAAGGTAGGAGGAGGCTTCACAGGAGATATCTGATCGAGAATATCACTCTTAGACCATGCATCCAGAGTTTCATCCAAAGGAATCGCACTAAGTGAATTCCGGAATCGAGACATGAAGCCAGAATCAGATTTGATACTCTCAGGATCTGCTGAAACATTCCAAAGTCCCTGAGAAAGAAACCATTTGTAGGCTTCTTCTTCATCACCAACTAAATTAAAACCTTCACGGGAGATTTGATCGGAAACAGACTTCAGAGTAGAAGGGTCGACACTTGGAATTGTAGTATCGACCTCAACAGCAACAGAAGTAGATCGAACCAAATCATCAGAAGGCGCGATCGATTCTAGAATTACTCCAGTAGTCCCTTCGACTTCAAAAGGGATCGAAACACCAGGAACGATCATATTAGAAGGAGGAGAGGTTTCTTTTTCAGTACGATCAATAACATTTATTTCTTCAACAACAGAGGTGTTGGCTCCAACATTCATATTCTCCACGCCATCAATCGGATTTATTTCAGCATTATCCTTTTCCAACGAATTCTCTTTTTCAACATGAGTTACTTCATTCACTACATCAACAATATCTTCATCAATAACAATATCATCTTCCTCTTCTTGAGGAAGACCAGAAAAAGTTTCCAATGCACCATTATCAGGTACAGGGGAATCAAGCACAAAATCAAAAGGTAGTGGAGAAACGATGTTATAAAAATTGGATGAAGTACCAGAAGGAGGTGCAACAATAGGATCGGATCGTTCCGATACCACAATTTCTGCTGCATCGAGGAAACTGGAATAGCATCGATAGGATCAGACTGATCCAATGGAAGAGCAACAATCGAGCTTCCTTCTCCCTTATTCAAACTTGAAGCCGTCTCTCCTACAACCTCAGTTGAGAGTTCAAGAGTTCTGGGCTTCTTCTGCTTCTTCTCTGCTGTGAGAATTAATTTTCGTTTTCCTTTACCCTCAACTGCGGGTTCGATCGTTTGTTCATTCTCGACGATCTGTCTATTCTCGACGATTTGAATACCGCGATCAGGTGGAGGAAGGGGGATTCCGATGTCCAAAGAAGGATCGACCTGGAATCAAAAAAGTAAAAACATTTAAAGAAGACATTAAAGATCGATACACTATATCTAAAAGGAATGATATCAATTAAGAATTTCGAACCTTGAAGTCAAATTTATAATCATCAAAGTTCAATCTCCAGGGGCAATAGTTCGGGAAACAATTGCGAAGATGCTGAATTTCACTAGTAGGAATGTCACCATATACCCAAGGTCCCTCGATCAGAATAGGGGTGCGATACCATCTATAATCATGTTCTCGACGAATTCTCTCGTTCGAAGGAAAGTCAGCATTGGTATATGGAGCTACCTTGATTCTGGGGTCATCAACTTCTCGAAGTAGAGGAAACCCTTGGGAGCATTTGCGAACAGGACTAACACTTCATTTAACATAATTTTTAACAGTAATACCATCACCATAAGTATTCTGGAAATTCTCAGGCGTATAATGAACACGTTCTGAAAGATCGGGAACATAACAGGTAAGACGGGTACGACCCTCACTGCGAAGGGTGCATTCATCGAGAATTCGCCACCAATTGCCATTATACTGTGTGATAGATCGAAGTTGAGTATGTGGAGCCCTGCTGCGAGTAGCGAGAACTGTGAACTGGAAAGGGTTGTTCTTTTCATACAGAGGGAGATGAAGACCAGCTTCCAAGGCACCAACAGAAATTAATAATCTATGATGGTTATATTGAAATTTTCTCATCAAATCGTAGGTCATCATATCGGAAGCACTATCGACAAAAGAAACCTTAAATCCTTGAAGATTATGTTTTCTTTTAAATTCTTCAATATCCATAGATCGATAGCTATAAGATGACAATGACCGCTTACTCTTGGGGGCAACATTAGGAATATCAGGAGAAGAATCACGTATGGTACGAGGTGCAGCAGAAGTAGGAGTAGCAAGGGATGAATCGCGACGAGAAACAGCATTTCGAGAAACACAAGACCTACTCGATCTCCTGTTTTCACCTTGATTGCTGGCAGCATCAGATTTTCTTGGAGACATAATGAAGATCTGAGCAAAAAGAAGCATAAGAAAAAAAAAAAATGTATGAAGAAATTACCTAGCAAAGGGCTTTTTACTCATTCATAAATAACCAGGGAATTACAATCTTTTTACATCGATAGACCCACAGTCATGAAAAGAAAATTTTGAATCAAGAAAAATAAAGTTACTTACATGAAGAATAGAAGTTAACAGTGGTCAAATTGAAGTAGAGAAGAAACCAATGAACGAGAACAGAACTCCTGAGTAGTGGGGAAAATTTGAAAGGTTTAAGGAAGATAAAGTGCAATAACTAAAAGAAGACAGCAGAAAGTCACAGAGTATTTAAAGAAGAAGAATTGTAAACGCCACAAGATGGGAAAACAAAATAATCGGAAAAGATTTGATTTCATTGGAAAAAGTGTAACTGACATAATCATGTGTATAAAAGCAATAAATACAGAGCCGAAAAAATCAGTAGCATACTCATACAGTTAATGCCAGCGGAAAAACCGGATAACGTGTGGAAAAGAAACTGAAATGTTAAAAACAATAAGTCCTTCTCTATTTTTCAAAAAAAAAAAAAAAAAAAAATCTCGGATCGACCGCTGGATGGTTTTGTAAAAAAGAGAAGAAAGGGGCAAATTGTTAATAAATTAAAGAAGCATGACACGTGGAAGAAGATCAAGTTAAGAAGCAACCAGATTAAAAAAGGCGAGAAACACAGGATCACTATTAAAGATATCAAATTTCAAAAAGAGACGAGACGTTTCCTGATATCTGAGCGATAAATTGCATGAATGACACATAAGATCGAGAAAGCTGAACAGTATCGAATAAAACAAATAGCATTAAATGATAGATGATCGAGAAAGTAAATTGTAATAATTACTCTATTATTTTAATGATCGAGAAAGTGAATTGTAATAATTACTCTATTATTTTAATGATCGAGATCACAGAAGTCTTTGAAGATAAGGAAACACGTGTCGGACATATAAAGCATCGAATCAAGAAGTAATTAGGAGTGATCTGTCATCTATATGATCGCACCAAGTAAAAGACAAAATACAAGAACGATAGATATATCGAAACAAGATGGATCGACCCAAAGAAGAATTGATCCAGAACGATGACCATGCAGTAAAAAATGACACGTTGCATAAAGAGCGACCCAGAAAAATAGATCTATAAATAGAAGAGATCAAACAACAAAGAAGGGGACGAAAAGAAAAATAAGATATAGAAGGAGAATTGGAGAAAGAGAGAAAAAATATTTTTAGGTACGAATCTATGGAATATAGTAGTATTATGTAAGAATTTCTGTATTTAAATTGAAAAGTGTAAGGATTATAAACCCAAAAATTGCAAAACCTGGGTGATGAATGGTATTGTTCATAAATGATTTTATGAAATGAATAAAAGGATTTTTCTTTATTACTCGATCTTAGTTATGTAAATTGTATCTAAGAATTTGATTGGTTGTTTAGTCGAAAGGATTTTTTG
>JAJJMC010017751.1:0-13775 GCA_023531435.1 Papaver californicum
GGTGTTCTTGGTGTTACGGTTGGGTTCGACATGAAACCCAACCGTAAGTTTCTCTGAACAACAAAAAATCAATCTTTCAAATCGTGATTTCATCAAATTAGTTAGTGTAATTTAGTTTTATCCGGATTGTCATCACTACTACTTTCTACACATTTATTAGTATTCTTCATCACGAAATTGGGAGTTTAATCGGCGATACAATTTTGATTCGATGGAGAAATTTGATTAAAATTGAGAAGGAGAAGATATGGAGGAGATGGAAAAAATTTAATTAAAGGACAAATTTTTCTTTTTTTATTAGGTAAAGGGTAAAATGGACATTTAACTTTACCCCAGGACATCCCTTATCGTAAAATTGGGTCACCTCGGCTCAACTGGGATCCCCTCTATTGATATGGGAGCCCCCTATATTAGCCTTCTTGTTTTAACCGCAAGGCGTATTATTGGGTGTAGTTTAGGCAGAGGATACTGCGTGGGCATCTAAGCAGTCTCAATCTTAAGAAGACGTTGTCTTAGTAGCACCAGGTTGAAGCAAAATATTGGAAAATTCTTCACTAATGAAATGTAATGGGTATCTGTATTAAGCTTATTCCTCGATAATTCATGCACATGGCTAGTCAATTCATAGTTGTGAACTGGCTAATAACACATGCTTTATGGAACTTTTTTCAACTGTTAGCAGTATACTTTTTGAGTGACCAGAGGCGAATCTCAATCCCTCATGCTCAATACCCCCGTTCAAAAACAAAAAAAAAACGTCGTATATAGATCAGAGAAAGGGCACATTTACTATTACAATTCTGGTTCTCGAATGGCAAAGCGTTTAAGAATAACCTATTTGTGCCCGGTTGATGGGCGTGAAAAGAAAAGAAACAAACAACCTAACCAGCAATGTGATTTATTTTAAGTACATTATACTTCATCTGCTAGAGTTCTTATTATTAGTCTCTCCTAGTAAGAACCTATTTTTAATATACATTCACCTGAAAACAGCATTAATGGAGTGAATCAACAAGAAATAGGATAAAAGCACAATCCTCTCTACTCGATTCTTCAGTACCGACATCAGTGGTAACTTCATTTCTCCATCCCATCCTACGGAAGCCACATCAGCTGCTACTCACTTCATATCTCCATCCCATCCTTGATTGTTGCATTCTTAAGTACAACTGTGATTCCAGACCTAATGTAGAACCCATCATTTGGTCTGTCTGCTTCTTCAACACCCTATAAAGAAATGAGAGAGTTAGAAGCATAAATCTTGATGCAGCAAATGATCTCAGTTTGTTTTCTCGAGCAGTTTATCGTAGCAACTTACGCTCTTATTTGCAATGACCACATCTCTTCCTATCCTGGCGTTTTTGTCAATTATGCAATTCCTTCAGAAAAATCATTGGCATGAATGGTCAGAATAAAGTGCATATATTTAAGAACGATAGAACATTCCGCTTATATAACTGTCTAATTGACTTGCCTGATTTTGGTATGCTGTCCCACACCAACTGGAACCTTTCCCTCTGCTAGAAGTGCTGCTATTTCAGATTCTGTTTGGTATTCGTCAGCACCCATCATCATGGTGTCCTGAAACAAGTCAAATAAATCTTGTAACTCTTGCCTGTACGTGGAACGGTGGAAGTAGCTGTAAATATCTTTGAACTTTTTATTCTAGCAGTTCCTGTTCTGTGTAAATTCTAAAATGCTAAGATAAGCCTACTTTTTGGTGGCATCGCATCCTCATTGAATAGATCTGGTATTTATACATTTCTATATGCATTCTTGCTAAGGGCCTGTGAAATACAGGAAGAGAGATAGGTTACTCAAAACTTATGTCAGCTCACCTGCAACTCAACACCATACTCTAAACGAGACCGAACTCCTACTACTGAATTCTGCACACTACATTCTTGTAGGAAGCATCCATGTGAAATTATTGAATTTAGGATCTGCAAGAGGATAGCAAAACAAACATGAGAAGTGAAAGATAAAAGAACGGGGAGAATATTGAATATATGTGAACCCACATACCCTGCATCTTTCAACTTTCGTTGGTGGCAAGAACCGTGGAGATGTAAAGAAAGGTGTCTTTGGGTCGGAAAAATCAAAACTTGAAGGCTGCAGAAAGAGATAAAAACAAGCCATTGACTGAAAGTTTAATAGCACAGCGAGGTAACATGTAATCACAATGGTTCTTCCTGCATCAATAATTTGCCAGTGAATTGTTTGCTGGCTGAACAAAGTTAGCAAGCACAAAAATTAACCTGTGCAGCGAGTGCCAAGTTTGCATCAAAGAAGGTTTTAATCGTTCCAATATCCTCCCAATAGTCATTGAATAGATATGCCTGTTCAGTTCACCATTCAACAAATTCATCAGCTAAGTATTACCCTATTACACCTCCTTTCATTGATTTATTTTTCTTATCAAATGAGATGGGGGCAGAAAGATGCCAGATGCAAGTGCAAACTGTACACCAGTTAAGAATTTAACCCATACTTGGACATTGTGGTCCTTCACAGCTGAAGGAATGATTTCAGATCCAAAGTCATTTGAAGTGGGATACCTCGACTTCAGGAGCTTTAGTAAAACATCAGTTCTAAATACATAAACGCCCATAGACGCAATGTATGGAGATTCCATGGCTTTCTTCGGAGACAACCCCAGGACAGTAGTGTCAACTTGCTGCAACATACCAACCAAAATTCTCAATCATAGTAAAACTGTTACATCAGCTAGGGCAATAATTCCTAGTTCAACCAAATAGACTTCATTTTTACAAAGATTAAGTGACTATATCAATTTTATTTCTGAATCTCATATGAACTTGGTTTCAGAAGTATCCCTATCCTTTCGTTCATTTAAAATTATTCAAAGAAAAGGTAAAGATTCTAAAGAAAGGAAGGGAAAGATATCTTCCTACCATTGCTTTCAGATCAGTGCCCTTTGGTTTTTCAGCAAATTGGATGATGCGACCAGAACTGTCAATCTTCATCAATCCAAAATCTGAGGCACGGCTGAAACATAATAGTTCAACTTGAGATGCAGTCCAATAAACAATTATAAACACATATCATGCAAGGGAATAAATAATACCTATCATCCATGGGTATGCACGAAACACTGATATCAGCATTGGTATCAATATGCTTCTGCAACATCGCACAGCAGCAATGGAAATTGTTAACCATAAAGAATTAGTTTATTCGTTAACTTGCCATGAAACGGATTAAGATACCTGCACAAAGTTCATGTAGTCCATTCTGTAAAGATGGTCGCCAGACAAGATCACTATATGCTCGACATTCTTGTTTTTCGCATCCTGTATGCAAACAAAACGAGAAATCAAGGACCATCTAGTAGGAACCTGTATGTAGATTGTAGACACATATTGTATTTGTGTAGAGATAATGTTCATTTTGATTTGACATCTTAAGTACCTACCTCAAAAACCCATGTGAACTGTCTCACGGCATCAGCTGTTCCTTGGAACCACTTCATTCCTGTTTCCCCTGGTGTCTGAGTCGCAGCCAGGACCTGTTCCAGTAAATTATTAGAAGAACATTTACCAAATACGCATCACACTCTATTCAGCAAAAACATGACTAAACTTCCATCTTAAGTACAATTTTTGTAGTATTCGAATGACTAAAATTATGATAAATGGGTATGCAGATAATTGAAGTACTGCTATTGAATCAAACCTCTACAAATCCATCTCCAAAATTCACACCATTCCCTAGATTGTATGTGCGAGCGAGGTGGCGATTGAGGGAAGCAGAATTAAACTGAGTAAGGACAAAAATCTTGTTTATGCCACTGTTGATGCAATTGCTCATTGGGACATCGATAAGCCTGTAGTTTCCTCCAATCGGAACCTATTGATTAAATTGGAAAAATCATTATCATACAATTTAAACAGAACTCTGTCTACAAGAATAACAAACAAACACCATACAAAACAGAACCAATAACTCTTTAACAAATTGGACAGTGAATTTTCGACTCCGAGATCTTACTAATACAAAATGAGACTGAATAAACCCTTATTTTTCATCTAACTCAGATGTACAGAGATCAAACAGATACAAAGCCATTGTCACGAATTCGCAATTGAAATCAAGAAAGATCATAATCTTACTTACTAAAATCTGAACCAAAACGTAATAAAGTTTAGCTTTTTCTTACAGCAGGTTTGGCTCTTTGCATAGTAAGAGGAAAAAGGCGAGTCCCAGCCCCTCCACCCAAAATGATTGAAGCTACACTTTTTGGGTCTACTATTTTCTTTGCAAAAACTGGTACTTGATGGGTCTGCAACAAAAATATTAAAAGTCAAAACACACATTTCATAATTAAGAATTAATAAAGGAAACCCCCTTTATTATTTAATGAAAATAAATCAGTACACAGTTAACATAATGATCTATGAAATGCAGATCCTTTATTAATTAGGAATAAGAATTTAATGTTTAAGAGTCTAATTATTTAAATCATACCATTGTCTCTTTAGTGGCATGATCTGAAGTACGAACAGATGAAACAACACCAATACCACCATTTCTTTTACTCGTTCTGCCATTTCCATATTCACTTCTCAAAAAACTACTACTTTTTTTCAAAACCTTTTTACTATTATTCATTAAACTCCCTCCTCTAATCTTCTCTCCCAAAAACCCATTATCAATTCCTCCTCCTCCTTTGCCAACTTTTACCCAATGGGTATTGGGTTGTAAGGTTGTAAAACAAGCCTCCATTACAAAAATGCAAAAACCCTTAAAAGAAGTGCAGAGAGGTGTGAAAGAAAGTACGCTCTAAAATCCTCTGTTTTGATTACAGAAAAACGTCAATAAAGTGTAAAGGAGATGTAGGGGAAAATAGAAACAACTTTAGAAATAAAACCCTGAATGTCTTCTTAGGTATTAACACGACAACTATTGAATCCCCAAAACATAAAAGAGAAGATCAATAATTTTGAACTACTACCACTACTATAACTTCGGTTTGATCAAAAAAAAATCGTAACAGAACAGCGAAAACCCAAAGTGAAAAAATTCTGTCACTAGTGAACAAGCACCTAGAGATGTTGCAGAAAACAAAACCCAGATCAGAAAAACTGATCAAAATGTGAGTTAACAAGAAAGTGAATCAGTGGAAAAGAGAGAGAAAGAGTAATGAAGGTTGGCAAATGCGATAGTTTTATTGGCTTTTGAACCGGTCACGAGAAGTCTAATGGAATTTTCATATTTTGGGTATTAACGTGGCAACAGTTTTAGCTATTTTTTGGGATCTCTAGACTAGGGAATTGAAACTTAAAAAGAGTTTTTGTTACTTTTTTTTTTTTTACTCAACCAGTCAACCCATCCCTAACTTCCCTAATCGGCGGTACCCAACAAATTCTCCCTACTTTTCTACCTCTATTCCGTTTTTACTTTTTACTATTTAGATTTACAATTTTAAGTAACGATCTCTTAGATTTTATATTAACTCCGTATATAAAAAAAAAATACTATTATTATTTTATTTTAATCCAAAAATAGATTAAATTAAAAAAAAATTCTAACTCTTTTTTAAAAATAAAGGTAGTATATTTTTGTACATCGTATAATATCCAATCCAATAACTTAAAATATATACTTAGTATACATTCGAGTGCAATTAGAAAATCTTATAACATCCAATTCAATAATTTAAAATGTATATTTATTATGCATTCGGGTGCAATTAGAATTTATTTGTTAAGATATTTTAAATTTTGAGATACTGACGTCCATTAAAAAAAATTATAATTGTTACCCCTAAATAGGATGTTAGTCATTTGTGACTTGTAGAGAGATCGGAAAATTTTGTATATAAGAAAAGGGATAGGGCCTACCCCACCTAGAGATTCAATATCAAAGGTTTTAATCATACATTCTTGAATTTTTAATTTACTCAACTCTTTGATTTTCGATCCGAAATTAAATTTCAAAAGATTTTGTTGGAATCAACCCAGAATTTGATCACCGAGTTGTGCTAATTCCCTACGAATCAGTACTGAGAAACATTTTGGTTATACACACCCTAAACTTTTTGCAAATAAACAACTACTCTACTAAGAAAACAGGGTTTCTCACTTTGGCCCTTACATAGACTGAAAATTCTTAGAATCAAGGTCCTAGAGACAAGCGTTTTCATTGAATGGGTATGACTCCTTATTGAAAAAGTGTCCATTATCATTCCCTTTCTTTTTCATTCTCAATAGGAATACATCAAAAAGAAAAAACTTTCCTTCCTTATAGATCGTCGTGGCATGAACTAAGAAATTCTTCACTAATAATTGAAGTGTTTCTAAGTGCTTTCCTTAATATTGATGGCCTCTTAATGGATGAATCAACAAATTGAGATGTTCCAAGCTTTGGAGGAACAAACAGTACTAATAGCCCAAATGGAGGAAATGTTTTAGTCTAGGTGGTATAAGAACTTTTAAGTGCCACTATCGAGCTCGGTAAAAAAAAACCATAAAAGAATTTTTAATGATCGTTGCCTTATGCATGCTGGATCCTCTACTATTCTATGTTCTTTCTGAAAGTGTGCCAATCCCTATGTTGTGCGAAGATGAGTATCTTTTATTCGCAAGGAGAATTTCCTCTGCAGAGGCCTTGTGCAGTAAACCCCATATGGGCGGTCGTCCGTCATTGTAAAGTATTCCCCGTGAAGCTTTTGGGAAAAAGGGGTAGTCTTGTGTGTAAGCATAGCATTTCTGGTCGAACCCGACCAACACAACTAAGAAAACCCAAACATGATAAACACATATTTTTTTAGAGGGTACTCCGAAAATGGATACGTCGTAGGACCTCGAGCCGTGGTCTGACTTTTTGTTACTAGTCCTTTGACCTGATATTCGTTAGCTACTTGCATTAACACAATGTCTCGGGTACATAAAGTATGGTTTGTCTTCCCACCAGGATTACTCTCATATGTTCAGCTGGGTACGAGCCAAACAAGGGTCATACTGGAAATCAACAGAATGCTCGAAAGGTTTTTTGGAGACTCTCTTAGAGTTCATAGATTTTTGAAGATTCTTTGAGTTATTTTAATAAAATCTCATTTATTTATAAAAATAAAAGAAACATAAGAATTCAACTTGCATACATCACATAAGAAAATAACTAATTAAACAAAACAAATTTATAAAACAAATATTTTTAAAAAAAATTAAGTGTTTACCTATGCATAACATAAATCATAGCTATGTTTTTCAACTAAAAATTAAAAAGAATTGAACATGAACCTGAGGATTATAATTCCTTAGTTTTCTCAGAGCAAGGACTATGGGTAGAGTGTTTTCCTTCAAAGTGAAAGTGTTTCATCCAAAAAAAACTAATTAGATTCCACTATGGGTAGAGAGGAGAGGGTCTTTCACCCAAAGTCTATTAGACACTCCTTCAATCGAAGGAGTGGTAACTAGTTTTCACTAGACGGGTGAACTTCAGCCGTTTGGATCCTAGAGACTGAAGTTTCCCCATCTAGATAAAAGTTCCATCCAACGGCTCTGAGAGGTGCATCCAACAGGTATGATATATTTGAAAGCCAGACGGGAAAACTTCACCCATCTGCCTATTTTTTATTAAAAAAATAATTTTAAAAGCTAGACGGGAGAACTTCGTCCATCTAGACTTTTTTCTCTCACTGCCCCATAATGTAAAAGATATTCCTTCGCCTAGTCACTCCTTTATTTTTAAAAGGAATAGAACGTTAAAACACTCTATCCCATAGACCTTGCTCATATGGGGTATGGAAGATGACATTCATAGTTTTTTCTTCTATGTGTATGGCCATTATTGTAGCTTGTATAGGTTATTATTCTTTTGATATATATTTTTTAAGAAAAAATTAAACGAATAAAAGATATATATTACACACGGGGATCTGATTTAAAAAAATCTCGATCGACTTACAAGAGACTCTAGAACTCTCTGTAAATCCAAACACCCATAATTTGTTCAAAATTAATTAGTAAGTTATTTCTATCAAACAATGCATAAAGCACCTCAAAACAAATCCATTTCAAAAAATGCTCTACTTGAAATTTAGCATGATAGACACTTGTTTCAAACCGTAGTCGTATGCACAATGCATTCACGCGGAAATGCCCTCTTGCAACCTAGTAAAGCGATAGCGATGAGTTTAAGAAGGTGAGTGAGTACTTCTGTTTCTGAAAAATTGACATTCTGATGGTGATGCTAAGAGAACCTTCCTTAACTGTGTACGGCTGATTTTATCAAGACACCTACCCACCACAAATTAGAGTGGCTGATTTCACCACGTGGGGTCATAACGTGGCGTCACTTTTGGCTCATGGGATACATGTCCCCCTTCTCATGTCTCCTCCATCCTTTCCTCTATTTTACTAAAATTCACACCCTACCCAACAGAAGAACACAATAGCATTGTGATCGATCCTTATGGAGGAGCAGGTCGAAACAGTTCCATACTTATAGCATGTACTCAACCGATTCAAATGTTCTAGGGAACAGTTAAATAGGTGATTAATTAAATTAATATTATGGAGCCAATGCCGCTGTAATATCAATCAAAAACAAAAATGTAGTGCTAAATATCACTGATTCTATTCAGAGCATTTAATCCTCCCTTGTCAATATTGGTATTAACTCAAAAATCTTACCAAACGCTATAATGATTTGAATTGGTAACCGATAACAACCATTGAATTGCTACATAGTGAAAACAGACTGATCTGTGGGACCCAAATTATGGAATCTTCTGCCAAATGTGACAGGAATTCATGAAAGTCATGACTTCTCCTGACTTGTAGTAAGAGATGGAGGATTACTTAACCGTTGGTGGCATGGTGGTACTATGAGTCATTTATATCGTCAGATATTTTACCTCTGATAATATTCTGTATAGCAAAAAACCAAAACGACACTGATCGAGGTATACAGTATACTTCACTTCACTCACTGAAGATCATGAACATATTCACAAAACTTCACCAAGAGTTTCTATAACATTTTTTAGTCAATATGATCGGTGCATTCCTAATAATAGTATGGTTAAATAGTGGAGAATAAATGGCTTCATTCCAGAGTCATGTGCCTGTAAGATGTAATAGCGGCCTAAAAGTTCCAGCAAACACGATTCTAGAACAACTCCAAACATGAAGACATCGGTGTACTTATAAAGTTATTTTCTCGGAAACAAAAAAATCATAAATTACTTTGGACATGAGTAAATTATTTTAAAACGATTTTTATAAATAAAAAAAATAAATTTTTTGTGAAATAAAATGTTTTTATTTTTAATTTTTAGGATTGATTTATTTCAGCTACTAGTATCCAAACATCCTTTTAGGGTTAACTGTGAACCACGGTGATAATACGTAAATGGACCACCACACCTCATGTATAGAGATGTAAATCAACCAAATTGAGAAATAACCTCCAATTATAAACTTTTATCTTTGAACACTGAGGATGAGGATTAGGGGAAGTTATAAAGGAAAAAATACTGGCAAGGGAAAACAACAAGCTATTAAAAGATAAATTTCAAATGGATTGTTGGAAATCTGATGTCGAGACAAAGAGTACCCACTGTTATCTTTTCCTTATCTGCACAATCAACTTAGAGCTAGTAGGATCCTAAGGTCTAACCGTTTTAGAAGCAAAAATAAAGCAAATATGTCCAAACAGAACAACTAAAATTTTCTATTGGATTGATCATCCAAACGACAAGTTAGTGAGATTATATGGATTGATTTGGACTTATATATTTTGGAATTCATATATACTAATTATGTGAAGATGTCAGTGTGGGAATGCAATTTGTAAGTTATATGTAATTTTTAAACTAATTTGGCAAAATTCACTCCAACAAAAGATCATATAATGTAGTACTTCTCTCCATCTTTAGTAAATGTGGGTAATTAAGAAGGTTGATTGATTCTGAGAGACTTGAAGATGAAGGTGAAGCTTCTTTTACCCTAACAAAATACTCAACATGTAGTTTTTGAATATATTAGCTGAGTGAATATATTTTAAACTTAAATCATTTGTACTTCCTATGATTACTTGAATTCTACAAGTACCAGAGTCGTCGTTCTCAATACTTTGGGACCATGATGACTGTTGCGGATTTTTATCTAATCGATTAGGAGTTTGGTTGAGTTAAAGGCCTTTACAATCATCATGGTCTCAAGTGTTGAACCATATTGACAGTTTAAATGAATTAGAATGCAAGTGTAACGTAAACTGCAACTGAAATAAAAATTCTAATTCAAGTAAATTTCAAAACAATTAACCTAAGCTGAAAAGTCTGAAACCAATATTCATCACTTAAAAACATCCAACAACAATAACTCAATAAAACAGATCAGAGACATTAAAAGGGATCAGTCTCATTAATATCATCTTCTTTTTCCACTCCTTCTTCGGTTTCAGCATCCCCAACTCCTTACACCTTCTTGTCAGGGACTTCTTGTAACTTTACCCCAGCATCTTCTTCTTGCTGAATTGATGGATGATTGGGAATTAAGTTTCCATTTTCATCTAAATGGGGGTACACTGGCGTAAAGTCTACTTCCCTGAAAACCAGTATTGGTTCTTCCAGTTTAATCTTAAATCCGTAATCATCCATCTTATTTGGATCCCGCTGTGCTACATACGCATCATAAATCTTCTGATTCCTCGTATGATTCAATATAGTTTAGGGGATTCTGATCACTAATTAGTCACTATTTAAAGGATTCTAGAATGGGATTTTCGTCTGGTCTGCGAAGAGGTTTTGAAAGCGGAATAGCTTTTTTATTTCCTTTCTTATTCTGTTTGAGTCCAAGGAATAAACCAATACACATCATAGTAAGAATTTTTTTTGGATCCCATTGTATTAAAGAATAAAAGAGCTACAAAATAAGGTTACAAAGAATTTGGAGCGCAAAGACTCCGATAAGAACAGTTATAGCTAATACATTTTGATTGGCTCCTCAATGGCCTGAGGAAGCACTTTCTAAACTAAATTTTTAGCCTCCCTACTGGTGTCCCTTTCTTCTTTTTTTTTCTCTTCAATATGGATGGCTGGCTAGCCTCATCCTTATTTTCCACTTCAGGCTTCTTTGCCTTTGTTGCTTCCTTTACGTACTTAGCAACGTTTGCTGCTATCTTTTCTTCTAGCTTCGCTTTTTTTGCTTCCTTTCTTAGCCTCTTTCTCTCATCTTTCTTATCCGCTTCTTCTGCCCAATCAATTCTCCTTGTTGTTACCATTTCGTCTTCCTCTTCCCCTTGCCCTTCATTATTAGAGAAATAGTTGTCCTCCTCTTCTTGTTGTAACACATAAGTGGGGACTTCCTCTTTTTCCTGTTGGGTAAGAATATCACATGAGATGACTTCCACCTCTTCTTCTTCTAGATGGGCCAGCGTAGCAAAGGTGTTGTTTTCTAAAATATGTGGGCCTTGCTTATCCAGATTGGCCTTGTGCTTACCCTTCTTCTTTTGAGTCACAAAGGGTGTATACACCTTCTCCCTTCCATTTACGTGCAAGTTTCCATCTTCACGTGTAAGAGTGGCATTGGTGGCAGCAATATTGACAACCTTGGATGTATCCAGCGCTACCAACCTTGCAGAAACATCTTGCAGCCTGAGTTCACGTGCCTGAGCATCCTTTTCAACAATGGCCGTTTCGAAATCCAGCTGTAAAGTTGTGAGATCTATAGCTTTCACCACAGCCTCTTCCTTGTCTTTGACTTCTGTATCTAATTTCTCCAGCGTGTTATCACTGTCACTGTCCAGGTTCGTGACTGTGGTGTCACCTTCGCAAGCTTCCAGCTCCATGGCTGCATTATCAGAGATTAAGCTAACCTCCTCTTCTTCTTGTTGTTGGGCTAAGACTTCAAAGGAGTTTCTCTTGGCGGCTAAGGCCTTGATTTCCCGCTTGAATTCTTCAACCCTTTCCTTTTGGTCTTTCACCTTATCGGCTGAGCTAGGGCTAGTAGCATCTTCCGCTTCAATCTCCCTTTCTCCTTGTTTAATTCTTTTAAACATAGCATTCATACGTGCTCTGTCCTCTTTGGTTATATTAGCTGCAGCCATTCTAGCTTGAGATGCCAAATCTGATGCTTCAGCAGCCTTCTTCCTTACGGCAACAGCTTTGGACTTGGCTTCAGCAGCTGTCTGTAGCCTTTTCCTGCTGCTGGCTTCTTCGTTGACTGTTGGGATGACCATGATGGTAGCTTGCTGGGCCCTATTGGTAGCACTTGGCCCCTTGAGAAGAGCCACTTCCACCCGTGACTTCCCTTGTGTAGCTTTCCTTATGCTCACGTTAGCAACAGCAGCTGGACTTGATGTTGTGTCGTTGTCGCTGGCTGTCTTGTTTGCTGTTGTGATGTCCCTTTCATTGACTGAAATCCCCATGTGTGCAACTACCACCTCCACCACATTATGGACCCTTGAAGCTTCCGTTGAAGGGTCCTTATCATGGCTGGCCACTATGGAAGACCGTTCCTCCCTTGGGCAATGCTCCACAAGAGTGTTGTTGCTATCTAAGTTGACTGTCCAACCTTTCCTAGCATCCAAATCACGTGAGGAGCTAGCTGGCTCACTTGGGATGCTCTTCTCCTTGGCCAATCCAGCCCCATCATTGTTCATCTTCTTCTTCCCCTGCACTATCTCAAGAACAACCTTACATTCCGCCAAAGAATGGCCTATGATCTTGCATTTGATGCAGAATTCCGGAGCCTTTGGAATGTTTATGGCCTGAAAAAACCCATACCCACCAGCATTAATCTTCACTTTCGTTGGGATCTCAACAGCAAAGCCTACATTTACAAGGACTCTTGCATAGTAGCCATAATCTCTTGCTAGAGTTCTTGAATCAACAGCCACAGGGGTTCCCAGGGATGTGCATATGGACCTTAGAATTGCTTCCGTCCAATATAGGATGGGGAGGCCAGGCAATTGAACCCATACCAAAGCTCTTGAAGTTCTTTGGTTTTGTGGATTGAAGTTTGGCTCAAAGTCTTGGACTCTAAGAACTTGTTTGCCAACGATCCATGGACCATACTTCCATACCCTCTTCTTATCTTCTTCATTTGATAACACAATAGTGAAGAAGCCTTTTGTCATAGGAATGAACTGGTGAGTACCACTTAACTTCCATTGTTGAAGGAGGCTAGCTTTAACTTCTATAAACTTCAAACCCTTGAAATCTAATCTACCGATTAGTGAATACTTCATTTTATCTTTGGCTTTCTCAAAAAGATCATCACTTATGTCCACCACGAAGTGGCCATCAGTTTTCCTAGCTTTGCAAATCACTTGGTCATCGTTCTTCGGTGTTTCATGATTCAATTTCTTGACGGAATCTAGAAAAGATAATTTTTCGTTCTCTAGTAATACTTCTGGATTTGATTTAGGAGATGAGTCTTGTGTTTCCTCCACTGTAGCTGAATTTTGAGCTTCTCCTGTGCTCAAAAACAGTTCCGTGATGAGAGAAAGGAGAGAGAAATAAAAGGAGAAACATAATTATTACGTCATAGTATGGAACAATAAAGGTGTACTGCACAAAGTCGTCATGGTTTCAGTGTACTGATGGTGCCTACTGATAGTGCTACTATGACGAACCAGGAAATTCCACCTCCGACGATATGCGCTGGACAGGCCAGAATTTCCCGACGCGCCACTCAAAAGTGACGGTAACTGATAGACACCTTTTAGTGTCTAAATTGCACCTTAATTTCTAGTGAGTTAGTATTCGATTTTGTGTCTATTACGTGTTTTTATGCTTTTGTAGG
>JAJJMC010017770.1:9738-21237 GCA_023531435.1 Papaver californicum
AAGGTCAAATTTGGGTTTCAAAATCAAAAATTTGAACTTATTCAATCGTTTTAACTAGATTGAAGGTAAATTGGGTCATTCAAACAAAAAAAAAACGAAAACGGAACAAATTAGAAAATCAAAATTATATTTATCCAGTAGAATTTACGGTTGGGTTCTTGCTTAAAACCCAACCGTAATATCCTAAGGACTTTAGGTGTTGAGGTCATAAATTTTACGGTTGGGTTTTCAGGAAAAACCCAACCGTAACATTATTCTTTCATATATACGGTTGGGTTTTCATCAAACACCCAACCGTAAAAATGTACTATAAAAATGTGACAGTTTTACGGTTGGGTTTTGGCTAGAGACCCAACCGTAAACCTGTCTTATTTTTCATTTTCCCAGTTTTACGGTTGGCTGTATTTCTGATACTCAACCGTAATATTAATGTGACTGGGTATTTTTACCGGAAAAATATAAGTTTTTTGGTTTCCAACTTAAAATAACTGGTAACTAAATTTTGGCGACTGATTTTTCATTTCACGTCCAAGTTAAATTCAAATTTCAAATCTAACTTCACAACTAATTCACACATACGTTAAACTTTGTTGTCCATACACATAGAGTTAGGGAGAAGGAGGAGGGGTAGGTCGATGACTGTGACGAGCTCTTTTTTTGCTCCTAACATTACGATGAGCAGCACCGCCACGAGTACGAGCTCCAACACGACCGCCTCGAGTACGAGCACCACGTTGAGCATCCCCGGCTTCATCATGTGTCTCTTCATCCGATGCTTGGGGCTCTCTCCTAGTAGTACTCGCATCTGTAGTCGCGCCTCTTGTACTGGGTCTACTCCTCTTTAAAGTCCGCTGCACATCCTCAACTTCATTATGAACCTCCCTAATCAAACCTTTGAGATGGTCACGCGTCCTCACATCAATTGTGCTTAGGCATGGATTAATAGAGTCCGCCAATGCAACGGCTTTCTTTTTCTATTCACATATGGAAATAAAAGTAGGATCAGTGTTTAATAATAAATCTTAAAAACATCAATAACAAAAATAATGTACGTACCAAATTGAAATATGCCTTCTTCCAGAAACCATCTCCTGTGTTGATTGCCAGAGTCTCCGGATCATTGTTGATGATAGTTGGATGACCAAAATGGCGATACCAATCCAAGTAATTCCTGTAGCCTCTTTTGTGCCCGGAGAGGGAGTTAACTCATTCCTTTGGAGTTGGTATTTCGGATCATTGCGGTTATTCCAAACCGCGACTGAAGGCGTTGGCTTATAGTTTAACACGATGTTTGGCCCTTCGATCATCGACCCATTCACACACAATTTAAACATTTCCAGTGTAACCGTTGTTTGGACGTATCCATATTGGCGGAGAGTTCGCCGCGGGTTGGACATCACGTACCCAAACGGATGGTACAAAGGGCCGTTGTAGCCTGCCACGTCCGACAATCGTCGTAAATCTTCAACATGTCCATCACCCTCTATGCTAATCTTCACATAAGGATCGAAAACAACATCTTCGACCGTGAAAGCATCAATTTCTTTTCTCATCTTTGCTATGAGCATTTCTTTATATTTTGCCTGCGTTCCGGTGAAGACGAATTTCTTTCCCGTAGGTCCATTAACATCAACGCTTGTTTGAGAAGCCAGTCTGGGAAAGTGATCGTATACCCATGCCTATAAAGATAATTAATATTAATATAAGAAAATAAAAAAAAATTAAAATTGAACATTCAAATTCAAACAATAAATTACCTGAAGCAGACCGGTATTACCGGCAATCTCAGTTCCCCTGACCCTCGAAGCTTTTCGAAGGTTAGCAAGTAGGTAGGCCAGGGTGGCAGTTCCCCTCGAGTACTGATGGGTCATCCCGAGATCACCCTGAAGCCATTGTAGATAATGGACGTTCACCCTGTTGCCCGAGTTGTCACCAAAGAAGATGGTGCCGAGCATATATAGCAGATAAGCTCTGGCTGTTCGAATGGCTCTGGTGTCATCTATGACGACCCCAGCCATTTCCAACTTCGCGGTCCCTCCAAACTTCTCCCGTAGTGACCGCAGCAATATTTTCTTGCTCATGTATTGAACTTTCTTCTTTGGCATCCCCGGTTTATCTCCAGTCACCAATTTAAATTCCGATTCAGCTTCGGTCTTCTCCCATCCAAGTGTTTCCAAAACCAATGCATAAATATCACTCCAGGACATGTTGTTGTCAAAACCCTCAAACACAGATTTACCTTCCACTTCCAGCCCTAGAATTGAGTGGACATCATCCGGCGTTATAGTCATTTCGCCGAATGGGAGATGAAACGTATCGGTCTCAGGCCAATAACGTTCCCTGAACGCTGCGCAGACGACGCTGTCATACTCCCACATTGAATTTGTAATTCCGGGAGCTAACCCGGTACCATTTACAAGAATTTGTACAGCCGTACATTCTTCAGTTAAGGGCCAATGTTGTGCCCTTTGACGAACCAATTTCTTGATCGCCTGTGTATGATCCTACACAAAGAATAAAAAAAAAATTGTTTTACTTACACAAGTTAACAAACCAAAATTTAACAGAATAAGAGAAGTGAATAGAATAATACCTTGGTCGCTGCAACTTTGGCAGCCCATGAATGGGGATAACCAAATAATATTGCTGATTTATCTGGGGCCTCACCCCATAGTCCTCCATTCCTCCTCTTAGGCCACAGTTGAGGTTCGGCCTTTTCTTTGGGAATTTCTTTGGCAACCACCCTTTTCTTTGCCTTTTCTTTTCTAATTTCTTTACCTTTGCCTTGAGGGACATGTTGTTCTCTGTCCCCCTCTTCTTCTTCTACTTGTTGCTCTTGTGGTGGTTCTCTAATCACAAGAGAACCTCTGGGTGTTGGTAGATTACCCAAGCCTTGGAACACATTATATTCCTCTTCTGCAATTTGAGGATCACTACCACCACCTACCTCAAAAGAGGGATTATGGGTCTTCCTCACGCCTCTCTTCTCAACCCCTAAATGCTTTCCGTGGCGAGGGGTTGGAGTGTGAGAAATAGGTGTTAAATTATTACCCTTTTTATTCTTCCTACAACACACAGCCAATACAAGTTAGATAATTTCCAAGCAATTCAACTTCAAGTAAAAAAAATTGACTACACAGGAAAATTTACGGTTGGGTTTTTGAGAACAACCCAACCGTAAATGATCTTCCATATGTTACGGTTAGGTTTTTACAAAAACCCAACCGTAACTTACATGTACTGACTTGCATATCATTTTTACGGTTGGGTTTTTCTTAAAACCCAACCGTAATACAAAAACATAAATTTTAATGTGCGCAAATATTACGGTTGGTTTATTCTCAAAACCCAACCGTAAACTATATAAAAAAATTATCCATATTTTACGGTTAGGTTTTAAGAAAAACCCAACCGTAATTTTCCTAACAAAATTTTTATGTAAGCTAGTGTTACGGTTGGGATTTTCTCATAACCCAACCGTAGAATGGTTTTCAAAAAATGGCGCAAATTACTTACGGTTGGGTTTTCTATTGAAACCCAACCGTAAAATCCAAAACTATTCATCTTCTTCCCTTGGATTTACGGTTGGGTTTTGAAAATAACCCAACCGTAATACTCAAGAACACCAAATGTTACGGTTGGGTTTTGACACGGACCCAACCGTAATATCAACTGTGTCCAACATTTTTTCCCCAAAAACATGATCAAACATGCGAATAAATCAATTACAAGTTCTAAGAATAACATGGGTTTGATTCAATACCTTAGATACACCATTGTTGGATTTTTCTCTGCTTGATTTTGCGAACGGTTATCGATTTGTTGTTGAATCTCTTGATTAGGTTGCCCTGAAAAGTGTTCATTCCCATCACTACTACCTTGAATTCCTTTAGTATGGTTCTTCATCTCGAATTGTTTTGTTGATTTTAATCGACGATGAATTTGCGAATCGGCGATGAATTTAGATGGGTTACGGTTGGGTTTTTCTTTGGTTTTGTTTTTGAAAGTTTTGAAAAATTTGGAAAGAAATTAAAAGAGTTTAGGTTTTAATTAGTAGAAGGGTAAAATGGACTTTTAACTTTACCCCCTAGGACACCCCTTATCGTAAAATTGGGTCACCTTGGATCAACTAGGAGCCCCTCTATTGATGTGGGAGCCCCTATATCAGGCTTCAAAAAAAAAAGACTCAATACAAATTGATCGAGCCAACAAGAGTTGCTCGGCCCAAAATTGATCATCACAAATAAAAATAATCGACTTAACTAGCGCTTCAATGGATAAACTCCCCAAAATACTAATTTAGCAGACTATTTTTGGATTTATTTATCCCTCTATGAGGTGGTAATTGGTAAATTAGCCAATATACCCGTCCCACAGGCTTTGCTCTAAGCAAGTGGGGCCTCAGAAGCGTCTTTTCTAAGCAGGTGGGGCCTTAGTTGACTCTGAATTTCAAGGTTATTTTTGGAATCCTAATTTGGGGTATCTATACTAGGTATCATCCCGACCTATGTAGTCAATTTTGGCCGAAATGGCCGAAATTTCGGATTTCGGGGTGAATCGGAGACGAAATCCGAAATTTCGGCCAACGATATTTGGCCGAAATACCAGCCGGTATGGACCGTACCTGTTTGACCGGTACTGCCGATATGGACCGATACGACCGATTTTTTTTTTTTATATATAAATAAAAAAAAATAAAAAATAAATCCTTGTTTTAGGTTTTTTAATTGTTACTCATATTTTTTATGATATTTTAGAATTATATATGGATATGATAATATCTGTAATTAATCTAATGATCTCGATTAGAATTGTAATATCATTGTTTAATTAGCATTTTACACGATGAACTTTGAAGTTGTTCTTGTTTCTCTTGTGTTTTCAGTTTGAACTTTGTATGAAATCTATGGATCTATATATTTTAGATGATTACTAGTTTTTCTTTCTAAACTTTGTGAAAAAACGTTTGTTATAATGTGTTAAAATATATTTATAATTATAAACCGTGACTAGTATTTTTTTCATAAAATTATAGGTATAAAATATATGTACTGATATTTCACCGATATTTGAACCGAAATTTCCCCGATATACCGGCGTACCAGTGTATCGCCCTCGACCAGTACGAACCGAAATCCATATGTAACAACCTTGATCCCGACCTATGGCCGAGGAAGTTAGTAACAGGGTTGGCCAGGACCATAAGGTTAGATTAAAAAGTTTAATTTTTTCCTATTTATAGATTAGCCGAGGCGGTGCATGTTAAAATTAGTGTTATGATTAAAAAATAAGATTATATTAGGAAATCAATTATTAAATTTAAAACTACACTCAAATTAAGAAACCAAAAATTATTATGTTAGCTTAAGTTGGATTAAGATGATTCCTAACTTATTTAATTAAATCGAATAAGGAAATATAATTAAGTTTTTAAGGTCCAGTGGATAATAAGTATCAAAGTCATAGCTAGTCGGGCCTAAGCATAATATCCACAGTCAAAAGTCTTATAAAAATAAATGCTCAAATTTATTTCTAGCGGATTTCATAAATTAAAGAAACTAAAATAAATTAAGGTCGAGTCGGGACATAATCTCTGCGTCATTGTGTTTTGAGAATGAAAATTAATGTTCGTATTTGTCCCAAAGATAAACTCTCGAATCAGACGATTGTTGACACTTGAAAAATGACTACCCATCGATAAGGGGAGTTATCTCTATTAAATGACATGAGCCTATGATCATCTTGGGGACTTGGGGACTAAACCCAAGTTCTTAAATGTTAATCCATAAAAATATAGGGATAAAGAAGGAACAATGGGAGAAGTTAAGGATAAAATTAAGATAATGGCATTTTGGTAATATAAGGGGTTTAGAAAGACATGTTCAAAAGAAGGTTGATAAGTCAGTGACAAAAGTAGTGTAATTTGTAGACCTGGTGATGCCATTTTTGGATCTAGTGGTCATGGAATGAACAGAATCAGAAAATGGAATGACAGGGTCAGAATTGACTAAAGAAGGAAAAGGGATATGGACAACACAGTCAGAAGCAACAATGGATATGGGAGAAGATGAAGTGGTGGTGGTTTGAGGAAGATAAGAGGTTAAAGATAACATAGAGGAATAAGGAAATTTATTTTCAGTAAAAACAACTTTACCGAGAGATAATAATCTTATTTGTAGATGGATTGAAACAACGATATCCTTTGTGCAGTAAGTTATACACTAAAAAGATACACTTAACAGACTTGATTCCCAATTTGTAAGCATTATAAGGTTGAATACATGATAACAAGAACATCCAAAAAAAATTAAGAAAGTCATAATCAAGCACTGATTTAAATAGTGTTTCGAAAAGAGTTTTATGATTTAATATTGAGGAAGGAAGCCTATTGATTAGGTAATTGGTAGTTTCAAAGGCATAATACCAAAACATAAAAGGGAATGAGGCATGATCCAATAAAACCAGACCAGTATCTACAAGGTGACGATGTTTACGCTCAACTTTCCCATTCTTCTGATGTGTATGAAGACAATATATTATATGACTAATAACACAAGAGTGTAAGTAATTATACAAAGGCCTATACTCCCCCCCCCCCCCCCCAATCAGATTAAAAATATTTAATTTTACGATCAAATAGATCTTCACAATATCGCATGAACATGGTATGATCTTTAGGTTCATAATTCTTCCGCATCTTTCCACTTTACCATAATTGGCAGTAATAATCTTCTTATATTCGAGGTAGGCGTCGGTTCTCTTCAATCAATTCAGGTGGACATCTGTGCTTATACACTAAAGAAACGTTCAAGATTTTTTTGTTGGAAATTTATTTGTTGCAGGTAGCTTCGCGGTTCCTTATACAATACGGTTAAAGAAAAACCAATGCCAGACGTTGCTATCATTCATATGACCAATCTTACCTGAATTGTGTTAGTGTACCTATATCTAATTCTTAGTGCTCGAAAAAGCATTTGTGATTAGATATGTAAATACTAACCTAACTTCAGTTAGAAAGAAGAATCTCTCGAAGTTCATGAGGCTTTTTCTTTGCCACCATCTCTTATTTGTAGCCTTATCCATGCAGTCATGGTTCACCAAAACATTTCTTTTGAGCCTTTATATGAAGTATTTATTCACATGAAATGCAACTAATAAGTAGAAACTGAGTTAACCTGCTAGCTACTTAGTTTTAACTTTCAAGTCATAATACTTTGTTTTAACTTTCAAGTCATTGCAGATTCAAATTTTATCTTACATTGTGTTGAAGATGTTTCACATAGATATCAAGCCCGACTGTGAAAGAAATGAAAATTCAAAAACTGGAGGGAAATGCTTTGTTCATGTTTTTTCCTGTTCGGTCGATTATTCTCCATCGTTGATGACCTTATAACATGGAGAAGGTAGGTAAATCCAAGAAGTCATCCGGTCCAGTAAGGCAGTTCGGTTGGAGGTTGAATCGATTATTCTCCATTACCACGTTTTGTATAGTCTGATTGGGTATTGAGGTACTTCTATACTTTTTTGTTACTAATTTACTATGTCTTTTTGATAAGTACAATAAAAAGGTTCGTTTACATGATTTCCAATTTATCTTCAGTGTTCATTTCTGAGGACATGTATTTTTCCACCGAATGCAGTTGGTGTTGCTTATTAGTGCAGCAAAAAATCAAAACCAGCCAGACTATTTTCATATTTCTTCTTGAAATAGATCATTTATGGTCATTATCTGTTAAGAGTGAGCTCAAGGGTATAAATAAGAAAGGGTCTTACGTGACTTTAAATGAAAGTTGTAGTCTAAATTTTCTTACAGGACAAATTCCTTGGTTAAGAGTCTTAAGGTGGAAGGTGTGTTATATAAAGAAGCTTGATATAGGGGATCCAATATCCTGGAGGGGCTCCTCTAGGAGGCGAGGTGACCCAATTTTCCGTTAAGGGATGTCCTATGAGTAAAGTTAAATGTCCATTTTACCCTTTACCCAATGAAAAAAGACAAATTTTTCCTCTAATTAAAATCTTTCCCTCTCCTCCATATCTTCTCCTTCTCCATTTTAATCAAATTTTTCCATCGAATCAAAATTTCGTCTTCGATTAAACTCTCAATTTCGTGATGAAGAATACTAATAAATGTGTAGAGAGTAGTAGTGATGACAATCCGGATAAAACTAAACAAATTAATGAAGATTTAGGGTTACAGATTGAATTTACGGTTGGGTTCGAATGAAAACCCAACCGTAACTGGTTTTTTCTTCATATTACGGTTGGGTTATTAAACAAACTCAAACATAACTTCAAATGTAGGAGATGAAGATTCAATTAAGATTTACGGTTGGGTTTTCAACCAAACCCAACCGTAACTAATCTTTAAACCTCAATCGTAAAATTAGATAAATAGATTTTAAGATTTTTCATTTGTATCTTGTAGAGAATTGAAAGACGAAGCTAACCCCAAAAAAATAAGGTCAATCGGACATCGTATGAAGGAGTTATGATCAAAACGATGAAATCTATTTGTATTCGGGAATATTTACGGTTGGGTTCGCCAATAAACCCAACCGTAAATTTGGGCTCAATGAAGCCCAAAAATCTCAGATTTACGGTTGGGTTTATTGGCGACCCCAACCGTAACTATTCCTGGATACAAATAGATTTCACCGTTTTGATCATAACTCCTTCATACGATGTCCGATTGACCTAATTTTTTTTTGGTTAGCTTCGTATTTCAATTCTCTACAAGATAGAAATTAAAAAATCTTAAAATATATTTAGCTAATTTTACGATTGAGGTTTAAAGATTTGTTACGGTTGGGTTTGGTTGAAAACCTAACCGTAAATTTGGGAAAAAATGGTGTTCATCATTGTTTTTCAAGTTACAGTTGGGTTTGGTTGAAACCCAACCGTAAATCTGGGCAAAATTGGTGTTCTTCGGTGTTCTTAGGGTTACAGTTTGGTTCGACATGAAACCCAACCGTAAATTTCTCTGAATAACAAAAAATCCATCTTCCAAATCGTGATTTTATTAAATTTGAGCCATAAAAAGATCAAGAGTTTAAGCTAGAGGTATACTCAATGCTACTATGGTTGATTGAATCAAAATTTAGGGTTTAAAAAAAACGACAAAATTTTCTTAAATTTCATATAGTTTTTTTCCCACAAAACACAAATTCAAAAAAAAAAAAATTGAATTCATTTTTTAAGTATAAGATTATGTTTAATTAATCATGATTAGCTTAATTTATTAATTAATTAGTGTAATTAAGATTAACTAATCAGGGGTGGTTTACGCATTGTAAAAATATTATGGATAAAGGGTTTTTAAGTTTTACTTCAAAATGTCTCTATTTCGTCTTATTATAGGAGCCCCTCCAGGATTTTGGACCCCCTATATCAAGCTTCTATATAAAACAAAAAAAATAATTATTTATTTAATTTGATTTGATGTCGGCATGTCTTACTTTTTTAGCTTTGTTCTTACTTTTTTTTTCCTCTTATTCTATAATCATATTTGTATTGTGTTTTGCATTTGGTTGTTTTCTTTGCTATTTGTCAACTACTTTAAACTTATATCACTTCACAATATCACAGGATAATGCAAAAGAGGCGCTGATGTATGGATTCCCCAAGGTCATGCATCAAGCTATGGATTTCCAGATTACTCTAAACCCCTTAAACATGAAACAGAAAGTTGGAACCAACTACACTAGTCAACCATGTTCACCTAAATACTATACCTCCAGTCAAAGGTTTTTTTGTCTCGATGAAAGTTGAAGGAAACTCAAGCACTAAAGAAGAACATGCCACTAAGGAGCTTACCTTGACGAAACGGTTTAAATGGGTGAAGATCAAGCTAAACAATGAGTTTTTCCTTACCAGCTGATTATTAGATTGAAAAAGACATTCCAAATACACATACAACCATTCAATGGATATGCATTTCATTAAAACATAAAGTAATTAAATTTTTGCTACTTTGCACATAGTTAATTTGTAATTCTCCACATAATAAATCCAACCTTAGTTTAACAGTAACAAAACAAAGACATCATCCAAATTTTATTTAATCTCAATGAGTTTGGGAGAACCAATCTAGACTCTAGACTATTTGATACCAAATTGGGTGCATTTTTTTTTTTGAGATAACCTATCTGAGCCCCTGCAATACACGGGCACAATACTAGTAGATATTGAAGAGGAGAGATGAGTTAATGCTTTTAGAAGAATCGTATGTAAAATTATCACCATTACAACCAGATTCTAACATTCGTTTGTAAACATAAATGGCATGGTTTGGATTTCCATCATCAGCATTATGCTTCATCATATTATTCCACTGTTTTCTGCCTGATGGCAAAGATGGTGATGAACGGCAAAAACAGTAATTTAACATAACCATCTAGGATCATGACCTCTAAACAAGAATGAAACCCTTGATTTTCAGCTTCTATACTGACTAGATACTCATGAATACAGCAGATTAGGATCACAAATATTTTCAGAATTATTGGTTTTAACAACGGATTAAAAAAAATAATATGTCGCTTTAATACGGCGAATGAATAGAAATTTGGTCGTTCATCAATGGGGAGTATCTACAATAGCTAATTATGGTATAAAAAAACAATAACATGCCAATGAAAAAAGGATCAGGCTGTTTGAACGTCTGCTGATTTTACTATGTTTTCTTCTTTCACTTTTGAGTTATGAATGTATTTCCAACCACGCTTGTGAACACCACTAATTTTCTTGGGAGCGTCTGCAGCAGGCCGACCTGTAAACATAACAGGTAAAGCTTAAACCTTTTGTTTCATCATTCATGTTACCAGGGCCCAGGCGATCAAAATTGATGTGTTTTATTTAGTAACAACCAACTGATTACGAACAAAAATGTATATAGTGTTAGAAGTACATCAGGGCAGGCTTTAACAATCTTACAATCCCATCCAGGGACACAGATTAGCAGATTCACAAGAGCAGACTATTGCAACTTGACCTCAACCATAAGTAGAAATCAAAATCAATAACTTCGAAATAGGACGCAACATCTCTATAGCTTATGAAAATTATAACCTCAAATCAGGCAACTTTAGTATGCAGTCTAACCTAACAAACTAATAAAACTAGCAACAGATATTCAAAATTAGCATACCAAAACTGGAGGGAAGCCCAAGCATAAAACAACATCATAACCTAGGGATGTGTATAAGCATAAAGTAATGAAGCTGAAACATGAAGCCAGTTATACCATTAAATACATCTCTAAACCGCATAACTACATGAGATGGCAAGAAACTAAAATCGTCAGCACATCCCCAGAATCGTTCGATGCCCTTTACTTTCGTAAAGCTTAAGGTGAAAACCGTCTTGTCTCACTGTCATTTATTTTTTTATTTGTTACAAGAGAGAACACATACAAATGACCAGCACATACTGACAAGATATATGCATCAGGTACGACTAACTTTCACCGTTAGGATTCCAAGTTCATACCATATATTAGAT
>JAJJMC010017772.1:0-15793 GCA_023531435.1 Papaver californicum
CTCACTAGAAATTAAGGTGCAATTTAGACACTAAAATGTGTCTATCACATTTGCGACTCTAATACATATAATAGGTGATGTCGATAGAACGAACAATGGATGAATATCAGGAGTTATGTTTCACTTTGGTAATTAAATAGAAATAGCGGTAGATACTGAAACCCCTGGTTACTATTTCTCTCATTTGATTTATTTTATTAGTTCAGTTATTTTTCTTGTTTTATTATTTTATTCATAAATATAAAAATCCCAAAATATTATTTCTGATTAGTTAATTGGGATATTAGTTGCAGTATTTTCCTGCTCCCTGTGGGTTCGACCCGTATTTGCCGATGTCTACTAGTTAGACGCCGTGCGATTGCGGTTATTATAAATAGGGTAATATAAAATCTTATCGATCACCATTTTGATCATGAGATGATCCAGAACTAGCATGTGGATTAGCCGCAGAAGAAGAAGCACGAGTTGCAGTAGGCATTGTGGAATCAAAATACTCGTAAATCATTCAAATAAGTTAACAATCACTAAAGAAACCAAATCTTGGAGATTTCAAGATCAAGAACTAGATCTATGTAAATGAAATATTAAGAACTTATACTGAAAATCTGAAATTATGCAATAATTTGATCAAAGATCAAACTTGAGATATGTAATTGTACTAATTTGAGATAAAAATTTGCAATTTTATGAGAAAAAAATCTAACCTAATCTGATACCATCTAAGATAATCAGAGCTGGGAAGAAATGAATCTATTCGAATGTATTGTAATGAAATAAAAAAATTTATGACAAAGGTATTTATACCAGCAAGACTAATACAAAGACAACACTATAGAAAGACAACCGAAAGATAAGGGCATTATCATAAAGCAAAATACATTTACATTTAGTTACTCTTATACATCCAAAATCTATAATTTGATAAAAGTCACCTTGTGACCCAAACTTTGTATAATGACTTAAAATTTGCACCGACTCACAATCTACCTCGTGATCCAATATTTACCCCGTAACATCAAATTTACCTAGTGACAAAAAATTGCAGGCGAATCTTATATTTTTCATTGCAATATAAAATTTTCACCTAACTTTATAATAAGAAATAAATTATCATTATGACCCGATTTTTACATACGAAGGAGAAAAACACAAAAGTAGTCAAGCTTAGTATACAAAAACTCCATCCATATTATTGTCTATAAATAAAAATCATTTGAAATAAACATGACACAAAAACCCCATTCCCATTTATAAGATTTTAAAATTTAATTTTTAGCAATTTAGTAAATATCATACCTACCCTTTCTTATTTTTCTTATTTTTTCTTTTTTCTTATCTTTTCTCAACTTCTTCTACCGCCTCCTCCTTCTTTTCCTCCCACACAACCACACCACACCTCTATTTAACGCTACGCCACCACCAAACCCACTACCATATCCAGATCTTTCACCACCAGCACCTCCGCCTCCACTTCCACCATCAACATCTCCTTCTCTTTCTCCTATACCACCACCAAACCCACTACCATGTCTAGATCCCCCACCAACAACACCTCTGCCTCTTGTCTTTTATCCTTTACAACCACCACTAGCACCTCTAGATCCGCCACCAACAACACCTTCTCCTTCTACCCTCTCAACCACCGCCGCCTCTTTCTTCAATCCTCTAAAACCACCACCAACGCCTCTTTCTAATATATCATCACTAGATAATGATGATACATCATCATCGTCGAAATCAATGTTATGTTGGTGATATGATAATTTTCTGTTGAAACTAAATTGGTTTCATCAAATTTTGACAAAATTAAACAACGTTGAAACCAATGTTTTTGTTGGTGAAAACAATAAGTTTTGTTGAAACCAAATTTGGTTTCATCTGATCTTTGCTTATTTTTTTATAGTAAAACAAAGTTTTAATGTTGAAACGACAATTTTATGTTGAAACCAAATTTGGTTTCAACATATTTTTGCCTAGTCTTTATCGTTGTACAAAAAGTTGAATCACCAGAAAATGTTGTGTTGGTGAAGTGAGAGATGACAAATTTATGTTGAAACCAAATTTGGTTGCAACAAATTTTGACAAATTTAACAACGTTGAAAACAATGTTTTTGTTCATGAAAATAGTTAGTTTTGTTGAAACCAAATTTGGTTTCATCTGTTTTTTGCATGTTTTTTATCTTGAAACTAACGTTGTTGGTTGATATGATAAGTTTCCGGTGGTGGTGGTTGGTAGTAGTGATGTTGATGGTCATTATAGTGTTGGTTGGTGGTGGTGGTATTAATTGGCAATAGTGGGATAGTACTGGTGTTGGTGGTGGATATGGTGTTGGTTGTTAGCGGTGCTGGTTGGTGGTTGTGGTGCTGGCTATTGGTAGTGGGGGTGGTGCTGGTATTGGTTGTGGAGATGGTGTTGGTGGCAATGGTTGGCGGTGTTAGTTGACGATGGTAGTGGTTCTGGCAATGTTGGTGGTTGGTGGTGGTGGCGATGATTGTGCTGATAGTTAGTGGTGGTGGTGGTTCTGGCGGTGTTGGTAGTGTTGTTGGTGAAAAGAGAATAAAAATTGAAAGTACGTTCTTTTTTATTTTGTAGAGTGATTTAAACTAAAAGGTTAACTTAGACATATTATGTTAAATTGGATTTTTATATTATTTTTGTTTTCATTGGTTTTTTGTGGATGGATAGTGATATCTCTGGGATTATAACCCACAACATACCATATTTATCACCTAAGTTTGTGGAATTGGACAAACAGTAAGCAGATTGCAAATGTAAATATCATGGTCCGTTTATAGAACTTAAGGGGGAAAACAGATTGCAAATGTAAATATCATGGTCCGTTTATAGAACTTAAGGGGGGAAAGTGTGTTGGGCTCGAAGGCGAATCGAAGAACCTGATGTTAACAAAGGTTGGAATGATACTTAGTCCTGCTTTTCCAACAAGCAGCAACCCTTTTTCAAGTGAGGAAAATTTGAAGATGCACGCATCTCAGGTGGCATTCTTCTTGTTAGATGCACTATAATCGGTTTTTGTTAACTAGTACACTTTAGGCATATCAAGCATAGAAGAAAAAAAACAGTTATATAAACTGTAATTTTGTTCAACCACTTGTTCAGGTCGAATACATGAGAACTGCTGACAGTCCAAATATTTGGTTCTTTTTGCTACAAATCTGACAAAAACGCAATAAAAGATGAACTAAGGAAGCAAAAATAAGGCAATAAGAATGTGCATTGTACAAAGATCTTTTTCAGGTACAGCTAGGACCAAATTATAATTTTGCATTGGGAATTGCCCCTTCAAACCACAACTAGCGTGCACAAGAGAGACTCACATTTTATTTTATTTTTCTGTCTTTTAACGCTACAACGTTATCCGAATAACAAATGAACCTGCAAAGAACAAAAAAACAAAAAAATCAAAAGAAAGACATATTGTAGCATGTTAGCCACACTGTTGAAGATGGCCTACTGTTTACAAGTAGAGGTTGACTTTGGCTTAGAAGTCAGGTGAGCCGTGAGTGATAAATTGGACATTCTAAACAAGGAAAATGAGATATGTATCATTCCCAGAAGTTATGTGAGGTTACATATCAAATTATCTATATAGACTGAAAGAACTAAACAGATGATTTCAGCGCAATTCAGAGAATAGACATACAGCAGGTGACCAGTATCTGCTGGATCCTACAGAAGCGAGGGAATTGTTGTCCCTATTATATCTTGAGTGTATTCTCCTAATGTACCCACTTTAGTCATTAGCATGTTTGCACATTTTAAGATTCAAAAAGTCCTACCCTGGTGCCCCTTAATCTGAAACAAATATAAATTATGAATACTAATAAGGTGCAGGTGAGTATAACTGTTAAGTCTCCATGTTGTCAACTGATAAGATGCAGGTGAGTTTAATAAACAAATACTGCAGGGATATCCTATAAAGGGAACATAAGATATGTATCATTGTCCTGCAGTCATGTTGATCAATTAAGAAACTGACAACTCATTCGCTGTTATGGGCTTTTTGCCTAAAATTAGCTTGGATAATTCTACATATCAGATCCTCTAGCTAGGTGGTAAGAAAGAACTAAACAGGTAGTTTCAGTGCAAGTCATATAAAATACATATCTAACAAGTGACCAGTACTGGCAGGATCCTACCCAGTGAGAAGCATGGGGATTGTTGATCCTCTTATTTCCTAAATGTATTCCCTAGACAAACCAAATTAGTCCTGACTATGTTAGCAGATTATAAGATTATAAAAGCTCCTACCCTGATGCCCCCTTAATCTGAAACAAATATAATTTACAAAACACTAACGACTCGACCAGGAAACCATTAACTCACATGCAGGAAGATTAGACATGTCTGCAGAAACTGCACAAGGGATTCCCAAATTCAAAAGCGCTCCCCTTATTAACCCACATGGAAAGTAGAGGTGCATACTCGTAGCTTGTTCTGCCTTATTCTCAGTTGTACCCACAGAAGAAGGATCTTGAGACGAATCTGTAACGATTACAGGTACTGGATCGATCGACATGCGCGTGAGCTACCTAAACCTATTATCTTGCAAAACGAAAGTACCCTGCAGCAAACAAAAACACTCCCATGAATAAAACAATTCATCCAACCAAAACCATAACAACATTGTACAGTACTACTAGTAAGTGTTTTAAATACATACTCTATGATAGGTCTTCAAGTTATCGATCTGTTTCTTGAAAAGCTCAGATCAGAAATCCTTACATATAAACTTGATTGCATCTAAATGATCACTGAATCTAGGTCTCTCCATGGTATACCTGGTTACAACCAAGTAAACCCTATTCATAAGAAACTATCCAATTCATAGTTTGGTCCTTTATAAATTGTCAATTATATTTTGATTGTGCAAAAGAAAATAGAGATCTATATGGAATGATGAAATTTGAGAGAGAGAAAGAAAAAAGAACCTTTCAGAGAGTTGGTGACCAACTTGGTAAACAATAGCTTCAATTCTACGAGCAGGGAGTTCAGGTTTATTAGCATAGAAACGATTGCAGTAAGCAGATACCATCTCCATCATTACACTCTCGACACAACTCTTTGCTACTTCCTTCCCCATTTTCGATATTCCTTCCTTGGGGTTTCTCTTGCACAGATAAAAGAGATCCTTGCTGTTATACTTTATACGGCGTTTGGTTGAAGTTATTAGGTTTCTCTTGCAGAGATAAAAGAGATCCTTGCTGTTATACTTTATACGGCGTTTCGTTGAAGTTATTGGATTCCTAAGAATTGGATAAGAGAAATTAGATTCTTAAAAATCAAATTTTATTTTTAAATTTTATTGTTTGATTGAGATAATTTAATTATATAGCAATTGATATGTTTTAAATTACTTTAATATTTTTTTTCCTATTTGAAATTATAATACATAAAAACAAACCAATTTTATAATTTTAAATTTTATATTTCTAATCCTAAATATTGTTTGTTATTGTTCCATAATATTCAAAAAAAAATTATAAAACTTAAACATATGATGACAAACGATTACTAACAAAAAAATCCTGCATCACTTTAAGAATCTTGTTCAAAATGCAAAATTCAAAATCCTATTCAAAGTTGCAAATTCAAAATGAAAGCTTAATTAACTACATCACTTAAGAATCCTGTTCTTCACATATTTGCTCGTTTTCCTTCTCCCATGTCGAAAAAAACCTTTGTTTTTGTAGATGAATCGAGTATAATAGATGCGGCATCTAACACATCATCTTCAGTGAGGCCAGCTATCTTTTTCAACTCCTCGAACAATTGTTTATTTACATCGGCTTCTTGAGTTAGTGACCCACGAACCATTTCAAAGTGTTGAAGTGTACCTGTCACAAATTTGTCGAATGAAGAAGCCATCAAATTAAGGCCATTTGCATCCCCACTTGATTCACCGGATCTAATATCAAAGGATGGCGAACGAACCCTTTTCCTTCTACCTTTACCACTGTTTGATTCAGACTGGTTATTTTTCTCTTGGTCATTCTCTTGTTCAGTTTCTTGCTCCTTTTCATGTTCATCTTCTTTCCTTATCTCTTCTAGCTCTTCAACAAGTGAAGTAGCTCCTTTGCCATTTGCCATATCTTCAAAAAATATGTTAACCAATGCATCTAAATGAGGGAATGGTTTCCCATACACTCCCTTTGCACTTGTATGAGACTGCAAAAACCACAAACAACACAATTTCAGTCCAGAAACCACATCTCAATTCAGAACAGATAGAGCACTAATAATCCTGAGGCAGATCAAGTCACTCAACTTACATACCTATCAAAAGGTAGTTTATGAAATGTTGTGTTTCTAAAATCCATCAGATATGGTTAAACATATACATACTAAAACTAAAGTGAAAACTAAAACAAATATTGGACATACAGACAAAAGGATAACAATGCAACTATCATCATCAAATAAATTATTTCTAACTACAGTGTACAAGATAACATAACCTACTACTAGAGATTAACAGTCTACAACATAACATAACCTCATGTCAAACATTGAACATCTCATGGATGCTAAAATATCGTAAGAAATAACAATTAACCACACAACTGCACAAGTATTGTACGTAGAATTTAAGAAGAAAAAACAATTAACAAAAATATTTAAAAAAATAACCCTTGCATATTCTACACATTGTCTACAGAAGATGTTTAAATAAATTGCAGTACCACCGTTCAAGTAAGATAAGATGTTCACTTTGACACTAATCAAAATCAGAATCATTCAAATTAAGTACGATATCTAGTATTATAAAAATTCTTATCTAATTTGTAAGCCTGCACCTTGTATGATAAGATGCTCCTCTAATGCTGACAAAGAATTTTTTTAGTATTATAAAAAGTCTTATCTAATTTGTAAGCCTGCACCTTGAACATGATTGTGTTAGTTCTCTAATATCCGAGTTGCTAGTTAGCTAACAACAACAATAATATATTATTTGGTTTATTGATATATGAATATGTATAATTCTTCAGGGGGTGCATGTGGGTACACGAATCTGCACCTTGAACCTGATTGTGTTAGTTCTCTTGAATGAGTTCATTATAACTAAGATGTATAAACCACACCTTGTATTTGTAAGCTAACAATGAGATCATACAGTCAAGCATTTGGATAATTGAAATGAGATACATATTTTCTTATTTTTCTAGTAGTATTTTTGTGATGTGAAATTAAGTTTAGCCTTTACCTGAATCCCCCTGTTTTTTTAGCATAAGAGAATGATTTTTGTGTGTACCAAAATACTAAGCTGAAGATGACACATGCTAAATAAATGTACCAAAATACCAAGCTTTAGTACAGGATAACACAAAAAAAAAGTGACAAACAACAAACAGGTTATGTTGCAATTATTTTGGGGGTATCAAGTTGAATAGTTGATTTATGGGTTTAACCAATGTTTGCAATTTCAAAATTTCAGGTGAACTACAGTCAAACAACAATTCTCCCTATAATGTTATAACAAGACCATAAATATACTTTCTGCAAGAAAATTTACAGAAAGTATCAATTTATCATAGTATACATAGATTCGAAGATTGAACAGGATTCAAGATATTATATGAAAAAGGGTAATAATTCAGTTTCGAAATTACCTTAGCCCACTCATCAAATAAACTCTTTTCAAACACAATCTTGTTGTTGTTATAATCACATTCAAAACCGCTGCCAATAGTAAGCATTTCGTTGATTGCTATTGCATGCTTCTTCAATGTTTTGATTATAAAATCAATGTTGCTGGTTGTTAACCCAGCAGTAGGTAGCTTTTGCACAAGTTTTTGCTCTATGACTTTCAAGTATCCCGATTTGAAACCTGTGTCACTCTTCCACTTACTGTCAAGTGCTAATTCCATCAATATGTCCTTCAAAGTATTATCTTCAGATTGAACCCAAGTCCGATGAGGAGGCATATCAAACCTACATAGAAGTCCAATTAGTTGCAGAGTCTTAATTTAGTACACAATCAACATGTATTTTGTAACGTAATCAACAAAAATACAAATAACTATATACAATATCAAGCAACAGGCTAGTGGTAGTAGCTACCTAACCTATCTAATGTAGTGACAAGATTATCTCAATCAAATTCTCATATAAGCCCCCCAATCAAGCTCTTATCTTATACCCAAACCCTCTAAAAAAAACCAGGAATCTGGAAATTCAGCTCCAGAAAGAAAGAAATATTTTTCAGATTATAGATATTTTTAGTGATAGACATTTCCATTTATAAAGGTAGACAACAAAAATTTAAAAAGAATGCTTTGGTCACCAAGATTAATTGAGATTAATACAATCCACAAAAAACATAAACAATGTATACTAATACAGGAAAAATATAAATCATTTTTAACTAACTAAACAACTACGTCTAAGTCTATGCGCAGTCCATCTTTCCCACATTTGATCAGCTAACTCCTTCCTTTGAACATCCCAATAATCCGAGGAATCAACATATTCTATCATGCGACTTTCTTGAGGAGAAAACAAATTAATCGGTCCATCTTCGTAGTTATCTTCCAGTAAGAATTCATCCATAGGCATTTCTCTCCTGATGAGGTTATGAATCAAACAACATGCCATGATAAAATGACAATGTATGTTTACCGGATACCATGATGGGCTCCTAAGTATTGCCCATCTCATTTTCAACAGTCCGAAAACTCGTTCGATCACATTCCTAGCCATACATGTTTCACATTGAATAATTCTTCAGCTGTCCTAGGTTCTAGACCTTGCTGCCATTCCTTCAAATGATAACATTGACCTCTAAGAAGAGCAATAAATCCTCCACTATTTAGATAACCGACATCAAAAAGGTATTAGTAACCTAAACAAGTCAGCATGTAAACAACCATCATTATCTTAATAAAGAACATGAGAATCACCCACTAATCCGCGGATTTGTAGTTCAATACAATAATGAACTTACCATGTGGAACTTTTACGCCATTCTTTTTGTATATTTCTTCCCTAAGAACAGGAGAATTGGCAGTTGAACCTTCCCAACCAGGATACACATATATAACCTCCAAGTTTTGGGAACATACATATAAGACATTGGTAGAAATTGAACTCTTCCTTGTACGATACCTAGGCTTGTCTGCAGTAGCAACATGGACACTAATATGTGTTTCATCTAATGCCCCTAAACAATTCTAAAGGTAAACAAAGGGTTAATGATTCATCACAAATGAGAAGTATATGTTTAAAAGAGATTAAATATCTAAATTCAAGTTCATACCTTAAAGCAATTCCATCTCTGGTCAACAGAACTTGTAGCTACTGCTACCGTTTTTAAAGCAACTCTCCTTGAAGCCTAATAACTCCTTTCAAGACCGTGTTCACATGTCTACTAATGGTTTCTTCGGATCGCTTGAATGTAAACCCTACAACTCTATTCTTTTGGTGATGTGCAATTACATACAAAAAGATTGCGACCATTTCCTCAACATCACAGTTTCTATTATTTTCTAGTCCGCTAATAGTGTGCAACTTATGACAAAGAATTCGAAAAGTACGTCTATTCAGACGAAGCTGTGATTCACATGTTGTGTCACTTTTGTAAACAAGATCTTGCATAACCCACAATCGTACAATAATCATTTTAAAACGATCATTGGATCTCAATATAGAACTTTGATGACACAATACATATGAATAAAAGTAGACATAAAACAAAGTTACAACATCCATTGTTGTCCTAACATTACCGGTCATCATTTCAAGTTTTCTTTTCTTTGTCAGCATTAGAGTAGCCATACTATAAAAGACAACAACTCATTCTCAGTAAAAAAAAAAGAGACATAAAATTCAGTTGTTATATAACAAACTACACATTTCTGCTACATAGACTATATTCAGAATCATTTACTAACATTTTATGAAGAAAATCAAATCAATTCCTGGTTGGTGGTATCTGTATTTTTGAATTAAGATATTAAATTAAAAAAAAATGGTAGACTATTGTAAGGTCCTAAGGATGGCAGTAGTCAGGACATAATTGGGTTGTTTAAACAGATCTACTTGTATCAAGGCAGTGAATGAACAACTAATAAACATAAGCTACATCATATAATTGTCCCTTAATGATTATTATTGTGGGTTACACATGACGAGCTAGCTAATCCCATATGAGAATGAGATTGAGCGCATGCTAATCCATCCACCCTCATGTACAAACTCAACAGATAACATCATGAAGAAATGCAGACAGTTTCAACATCAAAGCTATGACGTATGAAGATCTTTAACCTAATATAATAAAAACAATGTTTGAGCCCTTATCTACTATGACATGAAGCCTAGAATTTGCTTATTTGTTTCAAACATAAAATCTTGAATTCAAATCAAACAAATTCTTTACAGAGACAAACCCAAAACTTCTATTAGCAAAAGATGATATTAACATTGTTAATCAACGTGTTTTCTTCTTCCCATACTAACATGTCAGATTTCTTAATCACTATCAACTACACCATTCTACTAAAGTTGATACATATTGACGCTATACAACATGTATCTTTATATGTGCATATACATAACTAGTAAAAGAACATACACATAAGACACAAAATTCAGTTGTATATATAGGTTAAATCAGTACTAATTTTAACTGAAATCCACCAATGTAAACACCAAAAATTAGCTATAAAATTTAAAAGGCTAGGAATAGCCAACATCATACTACATAGCTTAATCAAGTCATAGTTATCTAATAATGAACAAAAGTGTAACTCTACTACTAGTTTTAGGGTTTTTGTAGTCGAGAATCTTACCTGAAAGTGAAAGACTATAGCATCTTTACTCCACATGAAGAAAGTAGTAATTCGACACCACCAAAAACGAATCTAAAATACATGTACAAAGAACCCTTTATCAATTTTGACAAATAAAAGTAAACGAGTGTGCTCAAACAATTTTGAAAGAGGGGGTGTGTATTCTCAAGTATCAATTTTAAAACTAATTTGCATGAATTAGAAATTTACATATATTCATGAAAAAGCCCCAAAATTACAGAGTGAAATCCTAGTTTCCACGATCAGTCCCCAACTTATGAAATTACAAAATTGGGATAGTATAAAACGAATTCAAAAGGATTGATAGCTACTCATTACATCAATTTTCATGAATGAAAGATTAGACATAAGTAGGAAGAAACTCCCAATTTTTGTTCAAAACCCTAGTTTAGATTTTCACAAAACCCCAACTATTAATCATGAGATCATGATGATTTATATCTTTCTAGCTTTCAAACTACATCATCATATGCAGGCTTATTCAATGAATCATCAAATTATTGAAGCAGATTTACTTCAATTCGAAAGAGAAATCAAATAAAACCCTTACCTATTCGAATGAGAAATCAAATTATTGAAGAATATCCTTGAGAGATGAAAATCAAATTATCTAGGGTCTAGCCGATCTCCATCTCTCACAATCTCTTCTGTCTTCTCTCCTTGTCTCTTCTCTGAAACTGAAAATGAAAATGCTTCTCGTGTTTATTGATAATGAATCTGGGTCAATTTGGTTATTTTACTGATAATTCCCGTGTTTATCCGTGTTTTCCTTCGGAATTCAATTACATTCCACTCACATGCGGGTGGAATAGAAAGGAAGGGATTTGAGGGAATTGGATTCCATAGGAATTGGATTCTGACTTTAGATGGACTGTTTGGTTGGGGGAAATTGGGCATATTCCCTTGGAACCCGATTCCTGGGCTCCCAATTACCCGAACCAAATGCTCTATTAGTATCAGACCGAAAAAGACCTAGATTCAAGTTAACTACCGTAAATGACTTAATTACCCTTCTCAAACATATTTCCATTCCAAGGTCTGCAGGTCAAGACAAGCTTATATAGAAGTTCACTCCAACTGGGGAGTACACCTCTAAATCTTTTCAGAAGTTACTCGAAACTGAGAAGGGTCAATCATCTTCAAATATGGGGCCGGCTTTCCCTTGGAAGAAGTTGTGGCTAGTAAAGGACATTGCTCCCAAGGTACAACTATTTGTGTGGAGATTTATTCATAATGGGTTAGAATTTAGAGTGGATACTGGCAATTTCATAAAGAATAATGAATCAAGTTATTGTTACTGTGAGGATCACGATGAAAGTATCAATCATCCATTCGTCAACTGCCCGAGAACTAGAGCAACATTGTTTGCGTCTAACTTAAATATCAGAATTGATCACAGCTCTGCGTCATCCAACCAATAACTATTATCAAGTTGGTTAATGGAAAAAGATAACTATTTCACCTTCTCCCATGGAGCCAATGAATTATGGAACATTTGGAAAAGCTAGGAAGTGAGTGATTTTCAACAAGCATCCATCTACTATTCATCCTATCATCCATAAAGCTCGTTCCCTTTTCACTGATTGTTGTAAGCTAGGTGGAGTGGATAATGTTGAGCCTGTTGTAAACTATAGCAATAATACCTCAGTGGTGCTCGCATGATGTAGCGTATTATTTAAAGCTGAATTTTTGTGCCACAATTCACGATAACGAGTCTGGTGCTGCATTTGCGGTAAGGGGTCATAATTCTCGCATTCTAGCTGCTGCAGCTTCTTTTTATCTTCAAAATATTCCTTTGGTTGCTGAAATCAATGACGCGCTATTGGATCTCAAGCTAGCGAAGGATATGACAGGTTAGTCATTAAGGGAAACTCCAACAAGGCGACTATAGCAAAGAGTAAAAACTAAAAAAATTTGGTTATTTTTCATTTTTTCCACAACGGTTTCGCGAGTAAATATGATCGCACGTCCAGTGAAAAGAGTGTTTGTTTGAAAATGCTGTTGTAGAAGAACGTTAATCGACACGGACGTTGCTCTAGTGGGACGTATGTTGTTTGACGCACATTTGGATGAGCGTTTCATCAGACGCACTTATAAATGAACGTTTGTATTTTGTACGCTTCCTTAATACTAACTAGACGCTCTCTAACCAATGCTCTCTAATACTAACTAGACGCTCTCTAACTCTGTAACTAAACGCTCACTAACTCGTAAGCACTAAGCACTAACTAAAGCACTAAACGCTCAACCCCTAAGCACTAAGCACTAACTCCTAACTAAACGCTCACTAACTCCTAAGCACTAAACACTAACTAAAGCACTAAACGCTCAACTTCTAAGCACTAAACGCTCACTAACTAAGCAAATGTGCACTGAACGCTTACTAACTCTCTAACTAAAGCTCAGTAATTCTCTAACTAAACGCTCACTATAAATGGACGTCTTCTTAAATGGACGTTTGTTCTACCAACGTTTTCCTAGTGAAGCGTTACATCATACGCTACTCTTCCAAAGTGTCTCACCTAACGCTTCTCTAACAAGACGTCCGTGTTTCAGAACGCTTCCTTAACATAGCGTTTTGGGTAAACGCTCTTCTAAGAGAGCGTGCGACTATACTTTTAGTCGCGAGCAAAGATCCTCTGGTACTGTAGATATACTCTGGTAAATACCATTTTCAGTCGTACGTTGCGGCTGGATTTGGGCGAGAGAAGAGTAAATTTGATCTTTACTCTTTGGTACCCTCGCCCACTGCAGTTGCTCTAAGGGGGAATGTCAACATCTTATTCTAATTCTAAAGTCCAAAAACACTAGCATCCCATTGGAAAGTAAGGCATTTAGAATTCGTTTCTGTTACCTACAACTTTGTTCCACCAGATACCAATGGTATGGCATATGATCTCGCCTAGCAGGCGTTGCTACATCGTCCCCATGCTATGTGGACTCCTCCAAATCTCCCCTTGTGTGTCCCATCAATAGCAGGAGATTAGTTTTGTTCTTAGGTTGTCTCTTGGTTTTTTTCTGTTAGTTGTTTTTGTTGTTTCTGTTATAAAAATAAAAATAAAATAAAAGAACATCTATGTAGTGGTTTTCTGGTAGTAGAAGGACAGGTCGTTGTATTTCGATTGATCCTTTAATTTACCTTGTGTTTTTGAAGGAGACCCAAAAAGATTTTGGAGCGACTAATAAAAAAAAGGGTTACTACGAAGTAATATCAACACACCCCTTATCCATATATTTTTCATAGTGGCTAATATACCCTTGCTTAATTAGTTACTTAATTTTGATTATGTTAGTGTTAGAAAAAATCATTTGATTCATAGTTTAAAAAAGAAATAAAGGGTGTGTTAGAGAAGAAGAAGTTTGGGAAAATTAGGTTTACCTAAATTAATAACAAAAATGGATGAGTATGAAGAAGAAGGTGGGAAACATCATTAAGAATATCATGTTGAAGGTTCAATAACGATTATAGATGACGATTGAATGCATCCAGCGACATTAACGTCCCAGAATCGGTAGATAAGAGAGTACGTTATCTGCCGATTATACTCTTATGTTCCAAAATAGAAGCACAGTCGGTAGTTTCGTGATGTTCATTATCTTCCGATTGTGATAGTTGCCCCAGATTTAATTTTTTTCAAAACTAATAAAATTTCGAATTTCTCTACTTTCACAATCGGTAGTTTCGTTCCTCATCTTTCTCCTGATTGTAATATCCCAAAAACTCAAGTTTTATGTACCCAAACTTGCCATAATTTCTCCCAATTGTAATGTCCCAAAAACTCAAGTTTCATGTACCCAAACTTTCCATAATCGGTAGTCTCGTTCCTCATCTTTTTCCTGATTGTAATGTCCCCAAAACTCAAGTTTTCTGTACCCAAAAGTGCCCATAATAGGTAGGCTCGATACCCATCATATCTATCGATTGTAAGACCTCCAAAACGTACTTTTTTCTGTGTCCGAAACTGCCTATAATCGGTAGTCCATGGTTCCCCATTATCTATCGATTGTGTGATGTGTGTTTCGCTTTTTACTTTGGCTGTTTCCCACAACTTCTTCGTCCGAACTCGGAATGACCTCATTTCTTTTGCTTTCACTTCGTATTTGAATTATATACAATATGATCATAAGAACTACTGGATTTTAATAAGTTGAATTTAGTCTTTGGATCTTCTTCATCAATACACTTCACTTCCTTGCTCTTTTAGCACTTTGTAGCTCATTCTCGGATGATTCACCTGATATAATACGTAAGATAGAAAACAAACGTAATAAAAAGTAATATGAAAGAATTATAACTATAACAAGTATGTATTTGACACTCTAAAAATGTATTAAGCACAATCGGTAGTTTCGTGATGTTCATTATCTACCAATTGTGATAGTCGCCCCAAATTTATTTATTTTCAGAACTAGTAAAACTTCGAATTTCTCTACTTTCAAAATCGGTAGTTTCGTGATGTTCATTATCTACCGATTGTGATAGTTGCCCCAAATTTAATTTTTTCAAAATTAATAAAACTTTGAATTTCTCTACTTTCACAATCGGTTGTTTCGTGATTTTTAGTATCTACCGATTGTGATAATAACCCCAAATTGAAATTTAGCAAAATTAATATTATTTTGAATTTCTCTACTTTCACAATCGGTAGTTTCGTGATGTTCATTATCTACCGATTGTGAAAGTAGCCCCAAATACAATTTTTGCAAAACTTATCAAATTTCGAATTTTTATGCTTTCACAATCTGTAGACACGGGTTCATGTTATCTACCGATCATGCTTAATTTTTAGTATATAAAAATTATGTTTGTTGACACAAAAATAATCGGTAGATAACGATCAATTTTACCTACCGATTATGGTTGATGTTCTTCATTTCTTAAGAACATCAACCATAATCGGTGGATAAAATCAACTTTTTACCTACCGATTATGTTTCTACAACTGTAAATTCTTGAAAATAT
>JAJJMC010017775.1:0-18150 GCA_023531435.1 Papaver californicum
CTACTCGGTCACATTTTATTAGTTTAGTTAGTTTATTATTTTATTTACCAATCTAAAAATCACAAAAATATTCCTCTTGGTTAGTTTATTAGAGATATTAATTGCAGTATTCCCCGCTCTCTGTGGGTTCGACCCGTACTTGCCGTTGTCTACTAGTTAGACGCCGTGCGATTGCGGTTATTTTATTGGGTAATCTCGCATCTTAACTCGTTTGTTGTATTCCCTGACCAGCTTTCTATGATAGTTTTACATATGTTGCAGAGCTCTCTCCTGATTCTCCTCCAAATCATCCAATTTGGATAATATTAAATCCGAAGTCAGATTCTTAATCCAGGACTCCCTCTTCGTAGTTGGTATCATTACTTCGGTGGGGAGCACTGCCTCTACTCCATATGTTAAATGAAATGGAGACATTCCAATTGCCTCTCGCCTAGTAGTTCTATACGCCCATATCACGTTGTGTAATTTTTCGCACCACTCTTTTTGCCGCCTATCCAACTTTTTTAAAAAAATTATCAGCGATGGTTTTGTTTTTTTCTTCGGCCTATCCGTTGCTTTCTGGATATATCGGGGTTGACTTGCCCTGCTCGATTTTGAATGCATTGAACAGCATGACGATGTTTTCTATCTCAAATTGCTTTCCATTGTCCGAAACGATTGCCATTGGGATGCCGAACCTACAAATGATATTTTCAAATAGAAAAGTGAATACATCATTGTCTTTGATGCTTTTCAACGGCTTCGTCTAAGCACATATCCAGAAAGAGCATGAATCTGGAAGTCAAATCCCCATTTTGTGAAGGACCATGGACTAAGTACATAATGCAAATTCGTCGCAAGAGCATGAATCTTCTTGTCGAACCTATGACATTCTTAGCACCTTTGAGATACCTCATTTGCATCTTCATGCATGTAAGGCCAGAAGTACCCTGAGCTTTGGATTTTTGTATAACGACCTTGTCCCACTGTGATTCCCTACATCTCCGTAGTGTATAGATTTCAAGATTTCCATTCCTTCTTCCTTAGATAAACAACGCAGCAATGACCCATAAAAGGATTGTCGGTACAATATGCCTTCACGTAGTTGATAGTTCGTTGACTTTCTTTTGATCTTGTGAGCCAGTAACTTATCTCGGGGAAGCTTTCCCTCTCCCAAATATTCGTGGATCGGGATTCGCCAGTCACTCGCTTCCTCTTCTTCGCTTGCATTGGTCGCCAAAGTTTTCATGCCTTGAGTCATCTCCTCTACTGAAGAATGACGCCGACATTCTATTTTTAATGACATGGTCTCTGGGCCACTCATCATGGAGGATAAAAATCCAATACATCAGCAAATTTGTGGTGTTTTTGGCAGATGTGTCGCTATTTGAGGTTCGGAATTTGAGATGCATAATGCTTCACAGTTTTTTAATATTTCTGCAATGACAGATCGTACGTTTGATATGTCCCTTCTATCTGCCGAACCACTAGCTGGGAATCGGTGGTCAACTTTATGTCATCTAACCTTATTTCTATCGCCAACCTTAATGCATATATCACCGCTTCGTAATCAGTTTCATTGTTTGTTGTCGAAAATTCTAATTGAAATGAATGAACAACTCGTGCCCCTCCTGGCGAGGTAAAAACAATGCCAATCCCTCTTTCTTCGTTATTTGTTGATCCATTAACAAATACTTCCCATTTTCTTGGATGGTTTTCTTTGAGCAGATCCTTGGGATCCGTGAGATCTTTTTCCAGATTCATTATTTCTTCAACATCTTCACCTCTTCCATTAGCAAATATGCCAAAAAATTTGTAATGACTTGAGACTTTGATGATGTTAAAATTCCATATTCTACCCTAAACTGTTCTATTTGAGCATTCCATTTTTAAACCCTTCTAACTCTCTGAGAATTTTTCAACAATGATTTGATGGGCGTCTTCGTCATTACTTTTATGGTATGAGCTTGGAAATACGTTCGCAGCTTCTGGGTTGCATAGACTAATGCTAATATCAATTATTCTATCTTCATGTAGTTTCTTTCTGCCGAACTAAGGGTTTTGCTAATGTCGTATATTGGCTTCTCATCCCATCCGTCTGTTCTGACCAACACTACACTGATGACATTGGGAGTTTCCGTGAGGTACAATAAGAGAACTTCCCCTGGATCAGGTCGCTGGAGAATTGACAGGTTCACTAGATGTTCCTTGATGTTCTGGAATTCCTGCTCACATTCTTCGGTCAATGCAAATTTGGCTCCCTTTTTTAAAGTATCAAAAAACGGTTTACACTTATCCGAAGACCTGGCAATGAACCTTCATAAATAAGCGAGTTATCCATTGAGCTTTTGCACATCCTTCGTTGGATCTACCTCTATTCTATTCTTCGAGACTATATATCCCAAGAATTTTCCTGAAGTTACCCCAACATATCATCTACATATACTTCCAATGTGAAATGCACCCATTGAGTGAATATCTTTTGTACCATCCGCTGATGAGTTTCACCTGCATTATTCAACCCGAATGGAATTCTCGTGTAATAGTATAGTTCCCTTAGAGTAAAGAAAGAGGTGTGTTCTTGGTCCTCTTCGCCTAGTGGTATTTGGTTGTATCCATAATATCCATCCATAAGATAGAGCATCTCGTACCTTGAGATGCTTCCATGTGGCGAGGTGATTTTCTGTCCACACAAGTGTTGTTGTTGTGGACCTGGGTTGAGTGTTGATAGTGTATGGAAGTTTAGAGAGGTTTTGAACGTAGGATATGGGCTGGAGAGAAGCAAAAACTCTTATCTGTTGGAGACGCAATCTGTGTGAAGAGGTAGGTATAGGTCTGTCAAGACTTAGCCTAATTTTTCCCTTTTATAGTTTTCAATCTCCTCTTTTCGGTCCTGCTTATTTGAATTAGATTAGGACCAAAAGTTTCTTTGTTCATCTCTAACTCTTAAACACCGCCTACTCTCATCCTTTTATCTTCAATCGCATGGCAATTACAAGTTGTTCGACTTGTATTTTTCGGCAACAAAAATCTTCCTTGACTTGTAGGTTCTATTTCCAACCCTAATCTCATACTCTCGGCAGACTCGGATCCATCTCAAATTCTCTATTCCTTCTTGACTTTAAAAACTCAATTCAATCTCGTGTTCTTCTTAACTTCAAATCGTGTCCAAGCCACACACATCCATCAAAACTTCACTCGAGTTCTGCCAGTCATTAACTCTTTCTACATCTCTATCACTTCCAGGAGAAGCTCTTCCATAACTCTCTGCTTCTCCACAAGTTCCGTACTGCCATCGATCATCAAAGACTCACCATCTATCTCCGCTACTGCCTAGACAGAAACTTCATCTCTCGAGCTCCATTAAACCCATCCATCACAGACCTGATCGAAAGCCTTACTTCCATTAATATCAAGGATCAAACCCATTACTTATATATGAATTTATCTTACTGTCCATAACTCATTCTTCTATTGATATCACCGCAGACTCCATCTCCGAAATAAATAGCCACCATCGTTATTTCATCGAGCTCGACTCCCTCACTCTTCTTCACCGTCACCAGCGTCAACACTGTCATCACTAACTCCTTTTTTAAAGCTACAGCCAATTCTTCACTGCCAATATCTAATTCATTACTCGAGTCTCACTACCACAACCTATCACTATAGCTCAACTGCTATTAAAGGCAGCACCATTTTAAACAAAACCAACTCCCTCTACAACAGACTCTGTCAATCATCATCACCCATCAATACCCTTCACAGACTCCATCGATGGTAGCAACTTTACAATCATCGTAATAACATTATCAACTATCGTTGTCGGAGACTTGAGCTATCTTCTTCATCACGGACAGTTTTGGATATTTGTAGATGATTAGTGACGATTTTTAAAAAGATTTGTTGAATCGAGGTGAGGGATAAATCTTGTCTTCTACCTCTTTTATTCAATATTAATTCAATTTTCTTACTTTCTCTTACATCATCTCTTTCTACTTGTACTAGGTGCACAAGATATCATACTAGAGATACATGTGGAACACTCTCCTCCAAACACTAACTTATCTAGCAACACTTATTAATAACTTATACTCATATTACATCATTTAACATTACATTAGCTAACAATCTCCTCCTTAATGTGATGTTCTACAACTCCTAGCTAGTAGTTCACGAAAATTCTAAATTTTTCCTTTGGGAAGTGCATTGGTGAATATGTCCGCCAATTGGTCTTCCGTCTTGCAATACTTGAGTTGAATTTCACCTTCTTCAAACGTTTCTCGAATGAAGTGATACTTGAGCTTGATGTGTCTTGTTCTACAATGCTCGACTGAATTTTTGGACATAGCAATTGCTGATTTATTGTCATAAAAGATTCAAGTTCTTCCTTCTTGCTTCTCTTGAATGTCTTCTAGAATTCTTCTCAACTGTACTGTAAGAAAAGTAGCTATTGATGCTGAAATATACTCTGCTTCCGATGTGGATTGAGCCACGATTTGTTGCTTCTTCGATACCCAAGAGAAAATACACAAACCAAGAGAACAAACACTAGTACAAATATGGTCTTTAGTGACAGTTCACAATCTGAAACCATGACAGTTCACTAATGAACTGTCACAAAAGAATAGGTTATGAGATATATGCAACAGTTTTTTACTAAAACTCACACCAATACCGGAAAACAATCGCGACAGTTTTTCAATTGTTACTAAACAATTATACAATGATAGTTTTTGTAGAAAAATGCTACCATACATTGATGTATAATAACAGTTATAAATTGTTACTATTCTCAGGCTATTGTAATTGTTTTAACTAAAAACTGTTATTGAAGTGTAACCTTATAGGTAACAGTTCTTTAAATCACCGCCACTTCCATTTTAAGTAATAGTTCTGATTGAAACTGCTACCGTTCATATAGCCTCTCATATTTCATACGCTCGAAGTTGTTACAGTTAAGTCCTAAATTGGTCGTTGTCTGTTTTGTTAGTGGGTCTCTCTCGACGCCCCTTCGCCTCTCAATTCTGTTGAACACCGCAAAAGAAGCTCTTAAGCACAATTTGTCAAAACCATCCATCTCTATCTATTTCCAAAGATGAAAAACCTAATCTCTTTCAATAATTATGAGCTAGCCAAGCAAATCTCATCTCCCTCTTCTCATGGTTTTTTTCTCTTAGGGGATCTTCTTTTTTACTTTAATTTAGTGTTTATCATTTGCTTCAATCCTTATTTTTCGATCACTCAATATCAATCTCGCTTGCTCTGAGTTCTTAAACTTTGTTCTTATGTACAGAAATCGAGCTTTAAAGCTCTCCCTCTTTTATCTCTATTAGAAACTCCATGCATTCTGGAATTTTTCTTTGAGTTAGTTGATTGGGGTTTTGATGGTGGTCCCGAAGATTCAAAAAAATGTGACTTACAAGGTATAAGTTTTATATTTCTTTTAGTGAAATCCCTAGTTTACGATTTGGGGTTATCTTACTTTTTCCATGTAGGTTTTTTATCAAGATCTGTTTCTAGTAAAGTGGGTTTGTTTTTTTGTTCTAGGTTGGGAAATCTTTGTTGATTAAGTCTCTAGTAAAGCATTATACAAATAATCTTGACCACATACGAGGCTCCAGTACGATACTAATAGGTTTATTTTTCCTTGACTTGTCTAATTCACTACATACTAGACCAATGGTAGACAGTGTGTCATCTATCTCATTGTGCTTTTGGTTCAATTTTATTTGCTAGGTAATCAAAGACGGATACAGTTTGTGGAGTGTCCTAACAATATGTATGGCATGATTGATGCTGCGAAATATGCAAACGCGGTGATATTGCTCATTGATGCAGATTATGGGTTTGAAATGGTAAGTCACAATAAAATGTCCAGAATGTGATCAATAATCATTCTATCCTTTTTGTATTTACATATCATAATCCACACTTGTTAACGTTACATTAAAGTCTAGTGTACATCCCCATTAACTTTCTTTTAAGAATTTGGCATTCCACTACCATGGTAGCTCCTTGATATTTGCTTCATCTCCGAGGAAGATTGTTACCGATTTTTAGCCTTTAAATTGCTTTTTTAAAACCAAACCTCACGAAAAAGTGGATGCCTACCGTCCCATGCCTTAACAATCTAGTTTTCCTTTCTCACCTTGTGTAGCCATAGGTTTACTTAAGTTATGTTGCCCTTTTCGACAAGGGTTAATTAAGTCTTTCTGTAATGCAGCTTTTTATACTTTTCCTATTTGTTGTGATGATGGTTTATAAGGTTATTTAGCTTCTTCAATCTGTCCATGCATACCCCTCAGTCATTTTTTATAAAATAAGATGGTCCTGGTAACCCAACCTAAATTCCTGCCCTTGTCTCTGAGCTAGTTTGTTTTTCTTAATTTTCTGATTTTCAAGTAAAGGATAACCAGAAACTTCAAACGGTACATACAAACGTCATTACAACATAATTTTTTCTGCGTCGCTAAGTATATTCAACTTTAGTGGAAGCTAATCAACATGTTTTTCTCACTGCAAAATGCTTTTGTTAATTTTAGGAAACATTCGAGTTCCTTAACCTCTTACAAGTTCATGGCATGCCAGAGGTTATGGGGGTGCTTACATATCTTGATGAGCTAAAATATGAAGAAACACGTAAACAGCGAATCATAGATGATTTTAGGATTAATATACATGAAGGAGCAAGAATTTTCTGCTTATCTGGTCTCCATCATGGGATGTGAGTATATTTGGACCAACATAATGTTCTTGTACCTATCATATGAGTTATAATGTTCTAATATTTATAAATCCACAGGACTCGCAGAAATGGTACAACAAAATGAAAGTAAACTAAGGAGTCTCCATCATGATTTCTTATCCAGGTATCAGAAGGATAAAATTGACGAATTGGCAAATTTCCTATTGGTTATGGAATTTCACACTTTGTCACGGCGAGCTTTGCATCCTTATTTGCTGGTAGATCATTTTGAGGATGTCACTTCTCCAGCAAACGTGCATATGGATATAAAATGCAAGAGAGACATAATTTTGTACGGTTATCTTCGATGTTGTGATATCAAGAAAGGAACAAAGGTACTTTTTCAGCTACCTTAACTGATGATGAACTTGCTTTTTTTTTCCATCACTAGTTGGAACTAGAGCCTAGAGGCGCCTTCCTTGATCATATTCTTCTTGTTCTGTCTATTTTCTTCATAAGAACGTACCCGAATATGACTATTAAAACATTCTCCTAATCACATTTTGTTCATACTTTTGCATGGCAAGTTTCATTATTAAGACCATTTTGTACCCTCTCTTTATTTTCTTGTATATTATCTTAATTTGTGCGAAGTTGTGTATCTTAGAAGAAAACAGAAAGTACCATTCATCGTTTTCTAGAATTTCTGTGCTTTGATACAGAGCTCATCAACCAATGAACGAGAAGAAAAGATGTTTACAAAAATAGAATATGACACTAGTTAAGTTTAATGCTAATTTGTTCGAGTCCTTTGATATTTTGGTTCGTGCGTTAGATTTTTTCCATGTTTTGCTCTTTTTTATGTGATGCACTTATATACCTTTTGTTTTCCATTCTTGTGCAACAAGATATACTTGCATTTTGTTCCATCAAATGCTTGATGGGCTTACTTAGTTGGTAGTGTTCGAGGCGCATATTGCTGGTGTTGGTGATTACCCTTTAGCTGATGTTACACTCTCAGCTGACCCTTTCCTTTTACCACCTTTTGACGGCAATGATAAGCAGGTACCCACTGAAGATATTTTAGTTTCTACGTTTTGGTTGAAATAAATAATTATTCATATCTGTCTCCTACACCTTTAAAAGTCAATAATTGATTTTTGTACTTTTTTGTTGGAATAAATACTTTGACCAGATGCAGATTAATATAAAGCACAACGATCTTGATGAGGTCACTTGGAGATTGAGAGTTTAAGAATAGGGACATACTTAAGGTTTGGGTGGGTTCTTGGCGTTCCTTTTGAAATGGTTACCAATCACGATTCATGTCATCCTATTCTCGTTGGAGGTATCAGTCTAGCAGAAGATAATGTTGGACATATACAGGTTAAATTTATATTCTAAGTTTTACTTTACTATAAAATATGTTGTGTTGTTCATCACACCATCTGCAATTTACCTAGAGTCGACAGTTACACACTTAGTAGCCAGGAATTTACAAATCCATCATGAATCTCAGTGAAAACCGTGAATTTGCGCTCCTTACTGAAAGTTTTTAGCTAACTCTGGTTAGGGCGTCTGTTTTCAAGAAGTTTTTCCCAGGGTTTCTAAAACAATGATCGACACCTTCGCCTCTCATTTTTATTTGAAACCCCAGAAGAAGAATCTTAAACAAATTTCTCAATACCATCACCCGTATCTCTCTGTTTCATTTAAATGATAAACCTAATCTCTTTCAGCAGTTTCTTATCTATGTACAAGCAGATCTCACATATCTCTTTTATGGTTTTTTCTCTGGGAAAAATCTGGGATTTCATCTTTTACTTCAATCTAGGTTTTCATCCTTTGCTTCAATAATTATCTCTCGATCATTTACTATTCATCTCGCTTGCTCTAATAATTTTTAATTTCGTTCATATGTGCAGAAATCGATCTTTAAAGCTCTCTATATATCTCCATAAAAATATGGTGCTCAGTTACTTGATTTGGTTCTTGATGGTGGTTACGAAGATTCTAAACTATGTGATTTCTTATAAGGTATAAGTTTTCAATCTATTAATGAAATCCGTAGTTTATGATTTGGGTTTATTTTATTTTTTCTATTTAGATTCATTTTTCTAATTCATATTTTTATGTGTATGAAACCCTATTTTTAAATAGAAATATTATTGTTTAGTTTTTCTTTTGGTCGATTTAGTAGGATTTCAAGTTTGTCATTCACCTGGCGTGGGACCTTTGTATTTGATGCCTCAAGGTAGTTTTGTAAGTTTTTCTTTGGTTCAAATTTTTATAGTGTGTGATTTGGTTAACGATTAGTAAAACTGGAACTAGAGTGTGTGATTTGGTTAACAATTAGTGGTTTTTATGTTTCTTGACTAGGGTTTTAGTTATAGCTGGTGTGTAGTGTGACTTCTTTTATAGTTTTATTCTTGTATTCAATGAACTTGATGAGGAAGAAGAGATTAGTTATGGGTCTGCGCTACCACAGAGGAGGAAAGACTTTGGTGATCGTTTTCCATGTTCTTGGCTTTTGTCCAGTATGTAGTTTCCTCTCAACCAACCTTGTATGATTATCTCTCTTTTCTTGTTATTCTGAATTCATATTTGTTAAATTTGGTGTTCATAGGTTAATTTCAAGCAAAGGCCTGTGATATGTATTTTGATTCTCAGTAGGGGTTATTTTTGATGAAAAATAACACTAGTTCTCATTTCTGTGTAGAAGACTTCACTCCTATGTATAAGAAAATAGTTTCCTTTTGATAGTTCAGTTACATCAATTATCTTCCCAAACACTCTCTTTTGTTCAGGATTCAGTTTTGGAGGTATAAACGTTAATCCAGTTGCTTGGGAGGATGAAAAATGTCACGGAGAATCCTGTTTCCATGCTCATGCATAACCAACTCAAGTTCTAACTTGTTTACTTGTTCTGTATAGGTTTGTCATTTAGCTGCACCATGCTTGTACTAGAGTGCGCAATCTATCTATGTTTACTACTAGGCTATATTCAGTTGTAGTTGAGAACGGATTTTCTGTAAACAAAGTCCATGCTCCTGGTAGGCGCCAATCTAGGCTCTATTTACATGCTTCGAAAAATCCATCACAAGTAAGCAGAGGAAGTATGGCTAAAAGTATAGTTTCAGGATTAATTTTGGTCGCAAAAGCATGTGGGAATGATGTCCCAAGGTATATATATATCCACCCATTTGCAACATATGATTTCTGGTTTATTGAATGCAAACTTTCGGACTCCTAAAAGGTTGTCCTTATGTCCTAAAATATATTTTTTTATTTGGTTGTGTTTCTAAATATTTCTGCCTTCAAAATCTAGGTTAACTTTTAGGCTGTCAAATTCAGTTATTTTGAGAGGGATTATTAGCCTAACTCTTGAGGAGCCCATGTTGAAACCAATGACACTGTGAATGAAAACACCAAACAGATCTTCCTCCTCATTAAAATGGAAGAAATCTCCTTATATTAAGAAGGAAAATTATCTTGGTTCTTCTTATGACTTGGAGGACTTATGCACATTTACAACAGCATTAGAAAGATCGACCTGGATCACTTTTCTCGGATAGTTGAAACTATTTGGTGGCACATATAATATCCTTGTTTACGTATCTCTCAACTTGTGTTCAATTTCTCTTATTTGTTGCATAACATTTATCTAAATATAAATATTTATAATCGTTATAGCTTCTTGGTGTGTTTCTTTTTACCTGCACTCCAGACATTGACTCCATACATGCAGCCCGCTCCTGAGAAGTCATGTAAAAGGAGGATGTCTTCAAGCATAAGGGGAAGGTAAGAGAGGCAATCTAGTTTGTGAGCGCAAGAGCAGGACAAATTTTATTTAGATATCTGGAAGAAAGCATTCAAGGACGCCTGTGAAAGGCTTTGTTCAGTTCGAGGTTCAACAGATGAGTGTGGTTGCTTACCTCTGCTGGCTAGATTGGTAAGTGTTGTTGACTTGCATCCCGGGTTATGCTCCATAGACATACAAATGTATATCTGATTTGGTGTTAGCAAGCAATATGGTGCATTCATATAATATTTTGAAAGTGATTGACCTAGTAACCCAGTATCTGCACTTACTGACTATGTTTATAGCGCAATTCTTCGTGAATCATTTGATGAGATTTCAATAGATCATGTATTCGACCCAATAAGTGATTCAAATTTTCTTCATATTTCAGCTGGAAAATTAAGTTTTGATGTTGGTATGCCCAACATTTGATGCTCCAATGATCAGGAGGATTCTTTAAATCTTTGTTCCCAAAACTGCTTCGTCCCAAAACTCTTTAGGTATACTCTTCTCATGAAGCATAGACTTCGCCATCTCCTCTCGGTTTGGTTCTTCCTCTATCACTTCTCAAAAATTTGATGTAATGACCACTTTGCTTTTCAACAAGGCTTTTAAACTTATTAAATATGCTAAACACATCGTATTTTTCTTTCATGAAGTACCCCCAAGTCATACGACTAAAGTCATCAATGAATAAGATAAAGTATTTATTACCTCTATGAGTTGGTGTCTTCATTGGTCCACACACGTCGGTGTGTACCAAGCCAAGAATTTCTTTTGCTCTCCATGCTACACCTTTTGGAAATGGTTGGAGGGGTTGTTTCCCAAGTGCACAACCTTTACATACTCCATCCTTATGATAAATTTGATGGGGAAGTCCTTGTACTATGTTATTCTTGGAAATTACCTTGAGACTATTAAAATTCAAGTTCCCAAGTCTTTTATGCCACAAGCATCTTTCATCAATGGTTTCCATCCTCATTGCAACATTGTTTTCCTTTTGAAACACAATCGGAAAGCTTTCATTCGTATACATCTTGATACTCTTCATCATTTGTCTCTTTTTATTGTGTTTCTTGTCATAAATGTTGCAATATCCATCTTCAAAATGGACGGCATACCCAAGCTCCACAAGTTGCCCAACACTAAGCAAAATTTGTGCCAAATCCGAAACATACAACACATCTCTAATGTATATTTTTTCCTTTGATCGTTTGCACACAAATTGTATCTCTTATATTTGCTTGAACCATGTTTCCATTCCTGATAGTTTTGTAATAGTGGTAAGAAAGTGTTTCAAACTCTCGAACTTGTGAAGATTGATATTAGATTTAATAAACTAATTTTAAACAAAAAATATACACAAAATATGAAAATAATATTCACAAATATTGAGGTAATGGATTTCACCAATAACCACTTTTAATTGGTTCCAAAAATAATAATTCTATACGATTCTAGCTCAAATAAGTGACTCTAATTTTTGCCAAAGGTAGATTTTTAAAATATCAATTGTAAATCACAAGCATGGCTCATCAAAAGCTCTAAGTCCCAGCATAAACCATAAAATAAAATCACAATCAATTAAGAAAAATCATAGTTTCAATTAAAAATAAAGGGAAAAGTAATAAAAGAATCATTAAAAGTTACAAATTAATCATGGAAAAATTGCTTCCTCCTTGCCTCAGTGATGGGGTTTAGCTCATCTTGCTCAAAACACCCTCAAAAGATTGGTACATAGCTCAAAGTGTTTACAAATGATGAAAAAGGGTGAAAGTAATGAAAACAGCGAGTTTGCAGCTTTTATAAGCGTTACAGAATCACTTTTACAGAGGGAAAAGTGTTTCACTAAAGATAAACGTTGCAAATGAAGATAAATGTTTTAGCAACAGAATCTTCAACCTTTTGGCCACAAAAACTTCAACCTTATCGCAACGTTTTCTTCATCTTCTTCATCACGAGCATTTTTCTGGATTTTGATTTTTTTCACTTCTGGCCTCTCCATCCCCCCCCACCCCCACCCACCCCATAATGCTTTTAATCGACTCCTTTATATAGTACAACCACTGTTACTCCCAAATCTCGAATCATATCTTCTCTTTTAATGCAAAGATTATTCTTGGCCATTTTTCATCTCATGATCTGATTTTTCTTCCTTGATTTAACTTGATCCTGATTTTATTTTTATTTTATTTCCTCTTCAAACTTGAGCAAAATTTTCTTCCATAAACCCACTCTTATTGCATAGATATTTATTATCCAACAAAACCCGAGAAAACATTTCCCTTTTTTACGTGATTGTGAGAGATATGGTTTGAGTGTTCAAATCGTGTATATATCCTTTCGAAATGGTAAGAATATTCTTGTCTTTAAAGCCTAAAAATCTCCACAAAAATCTCTCCCAAATACTCACGCAGTTAAGATATTCTGTGAAAATCATTTTCCCGCCAACTTTTGAATTCAAATTCAAACAAGGTGGGCGCCCTGAACCATTTGTTGGGTGCCTTTATCCGCTGGGTGCCTTTATCAATTCTTGGGGGGTGCCTTTATAAAATTTTGAACCAATTTTTCCCAAATGTTTATTTCTCCAAAAATACTACAAACACAATAAAATCACAACATAAGTACACAAATGAGTTCTAACAATATACAAATTGAGATCAAATAAGACACGAAAATGTGTCTATCAAATACCCCCAAACTTATTATTTGCTAGTCCTCGAGCAAATTTAATATAGAAATAAAAATAAATCCTAACTCACTTTCACAGGCATCACGATTGCACTTAGCGTGTGCAATAAGCCTTTAAAGCCCTAGGTGTCCCTAGTGGACGAGTTTTAGTCTCGTGAGGGTTTACAAGAGGTGTACCCACAAAACCTTTTACTCCAAACCCTAGCTACTTGTTAACGATTGAGGGTAAACACTAAACAAGCTATTTAGTTGGCATACTAAATTCTCCGGCTATGGGAATCATTACCCTATATGAGTCCAATTGTTGTACACGAGTTTGCACTCAGCATACTAAAATTCATACCAGAATTCAAAACTCTACTTAGATAGTCGTTCAACCACGATACTCAGAATCTATCAAAGTACAATCACATGAAAAGATTTAGAAAATGGATATAGACAAAATGAAGTTTTCACATGTTGACTAAGGTGAACGGTGTTTCCCATATCTGTCTGAAGGTCAGTGCCAGGATGAATCCTAATGGATTGAAACACGCTCCCACTAGTCTTACTCCTTATACTAATATCGACTCAGCTGGAATATACAAGCGTTCAGCGGTCGATTTATTGAAAATAAAACAATTACTTATTATTTTAAATTATAGTAACAACATGATTAAATCAAATGAATCCAAGTGCATGCTCCTTATCAACATCTTACATGATAGTTCTCATGGATCATGCGTTCTACGCTTGCTTAGGCGACAGAGATAGGAGAACACACACATATTGCTATCAAAGTTTCAATACTCTATTTATTTATTTTGAATAATGGTCTAAATAATACAATAATGGGGCTTGATCTCAAACACTCTAATACATCCTGGCGGTGATAACAATTCGATACTGGTGCCCCACCAAATCACTTAGAAAAACACAAAAATTGTAAAAATAAAAATAAAAGGTGATATGGTCAAGATAGACTCCGAGATATGGTGGCAACTATAATTTTATTTCTAACACCTGAGCTAGGCATCCTTTTATGAATAAACCATTTAGCTGGGCACACCAATTCCTATAGAAAAAGAGCTAAGTTTCCATCTACCTAGAATGGTTAGTGTCATCTTGAATTGTTCACAAGTTTCTAGAATTTGGAGTTTCATATTTCACTAAAATTTTCTCCCTTACCCCCAAATTAAATATAACATTGTCCTCAATGTTCTAAAGATGAATTATTAAAAGAATGAACAAGGAGAAACTGTTACCAATCGAAGGAAATGAGTTAAGGAAAGATATTACCGTGTCGCTTGAGCATGGGTTACCTCCCAAGAAGTGCTAAGTTTAAAGTCTTCTAGACTAAGAAATAATTAATCACCTCATAAAATTATATAGTAATAGTCGGAACAACTGTGGGTCATCTGAATAAAATAGTGTTATCCAAAATAGAAGGAAACTGCAGCAGGCCCAGAAAGTGAACAAACTGAGCTCACCCTTATCCCTATCTAGTGTCTTGTTTAAGACAACTACATCTAATTGAGGTTCAGGTTTGGGCTCTATGAAAGGGTATAGATAAATATCTTTAGGATGAATTTTCCTATAGGCAGGATCCGGAGGATCAGGTTGTAGAGTCTGGAAAAACTCAATTAATAAATTTAAGGCACATAATAATAACCTGAATAATTGTGGATCCTCAAAGTCAATCAGATTTGACCCACACAGTTGAGTACTATGAAAATGGTGGTCATTCTTAAGCAAATGTGTCAATTCTAATCTCCTAAAGTAATTAGGCTTAGTCTCAAAACTTAATAACTGACACATTTGAAATTTAAACATTCCCACATATGGAATAAAATATTTTGGTGGGAAAACAAAGTCAATCTTGGTATTATTTCCTGGGTAGACCACATTAACCAGAGGATGGGTCTCTAACAACTGAACTTCTTTCTTGACATCAACAGGCTTAAGGAATCTAGTTTGAAGATGATCTTGAAAAATGGTAGAGGTGCATATGTCAAGTCCCAAGTGAGGGACTTTAAGTAGGGATACTTGACAATCACAAGAATCATCGATACCCCCAAACTTAGGGTGGACATTACTCTCAGATGAACTAAAAACTGTTGGTTGGATTCTAGGGTCCTTAAGGTCAGAACTACACTCAGTTTCCTCTGTAGAAGGAAATAAGGTAGACTTATAAACTGGTAGAATTTCAAACTTAGCTTTCCATATATTATAAGTTTCCATCAAAGGTGCAGAATCTAACAAAGTATTCCCCTCATTAATAACACTATCATCGTCAACATCAAACCCAAAGTGGGATAGGCATTTCTCTAATGGATCTTCTGACAAACTGTTTGGCAAAGATTTCTGAACTGAAGTATTAGTTATGTTCACTTTTTCTAAATCATAGATCTCACAAGATGGTTGTCTACTCATACTAAATAGATTCAGTTCAATAGTCATGTTACCAAAATAAAAATTAATTATTCCATTTCCATAATTGATGATGGAATTATATGTAGCTAAAAAGGGACGACCTAAGATCACTGGTATTGAGCCTCTGGGACCTGAAAAGGTTGGTTGTCTAGGACAACAAAATCCACTAGGGAAACTATTCTATCAACTTGAACCAAATCATCCTCTATCACATTAAATTTCTCTAAGAGTCTATCATCTTTGTAAAAGACTATTGTCTTCGAATCGTTAGACTCGAAATCACTAGTCTCAGGACAAACTCGTTCCTCTAAACCATTATCGGCTTCAAAACAAGAAAATTCTACATCGTCTAAAACAGTGATATCTCTAGTCAAATCCTCTTCCTTTTGAATAGATGAATAATCATTGAAATTATTTGGATTTGAACCAGAAATAACAATATCATCATGAAGCACAGATGGAGTGACAGTTTCTTGATCACTCTGCCTGTATATTTCAATATCTTCACCAATACTATCTTCATCATCATAATAATATGAAGATGTTTGAACCTCGTCTAAATAAGTAGTGTTACAATTCTATCCTCGTCCTCTTGACTAGGTGAATAATTATCAAGGGTAGCACTATATTGGATATTAAGATCATTTTGAGCAATAGTACTATTTGCAAGACTTTCATTCACACTTAGTGCAAATCTTTTTGTATTCTCAGTCAACTTCTTGAGGGATTCTTCTAGAAAAACAAATGGATCATAAGGAGTACTAGATTGCAACTGCTCATGTGATGCTTCTAGAGAAAGAGTTGGACTACTATTTGTTCCTCTCACACTTAATTTGAACCTTCTTGTATCCTCAGTCAACTCCTTGAGGGATTCTTCTAGAAAAACAAATAGATCATAAGGAGTACTGGATTGCAACTGCTCGTGTGACTCTTCTAGAGAAAGAGTGGACTACTAATTTTTTTCCCCATACTTAATATGAACCTTCTTGTATCCTCAGTCAACTCATTGATGGAATTCTCTAGAGAAACAATTAGATCATAAGGAGCACTAGATCGCAATTTCTCGTGTGATTCTTCTAAAGGCATAATAGGTTCATTATAAGTACTAGATTGCATCTTCTTTAGGGCATCCCTCTAAGACAAATAACTCGAATTTTGCTCATTTTCATGTTCATAAGACGGGTGTATGTATGAATAGTAATTGAGATCACCTTGGTATGAGCAATAACCTCAAAAAAGTTGGTGGTGGCCCCGACTACTATCCACACCATGTTGATAGTACGGATAATGTCTATTTTGAAATTCAGTCGGGTATTCATTGTATTGGTCCTCATAATACCAGTTCGACATTTTCTAATAAAAACTTCCTAATATATTTACAAAAATAAACTCTAAAAATAAATCCTACCGGAAGGGGTTCTAAACAAACACAAACAAGGCCGACTCAACAAAATCAAACCTACTGAATTCAACAAACAAAAAGCATGATGGATCCACTTAGATTGTTTCTAGACAACTTTTATTCTTCCAAAAGGCAACTAGTTACAGTTTTAGCAAATCTCTTAGAACGACCCGAATTAGATTAAGTCGAATAAAAGCAGGATAAGCTCTAAGGATCTTTGATAACCTTGCCTCTTTGGCAACGTTTCCTTGGGTTACAAGGCAACTCCAATCAACTTAAAATAATCTTCCTAAACTTTAAGTTAGGCTAAAAAAGTAACTAATATAATCCTTTTGAATGATTTTCCAATAAGCTCGATACCCTATCGGTCTTCTTTCTAGTCAAATTTTAAGGATTAGGTTCGCGTTAGGTAACATGTTCCTAAGGCGGGAAAGAAAGGATACGGTGATGAAATCTGAACCCTTACCTTATATGGCCAGTTTCTTCCCTTTACTAGAAAAGTCCGCGTCGGCGGCGCCAAAAACAAGTCCGCGTAGGCGGCGCCAAAAACCGATAATTTTTTAATAGTGGTAAGAAAGGGTTTCAAACTCTTGAACTTGTGAAGATTGATTTTAGATTTAATAAACTAATTTTAAAATAAAAATATACACAAAATATGAAAATAATATTCATAAATACTGAGGTAATGGATTTCACCAATAACATCTATACAATTGTAGCTCAAATAAGTGACTCTAATTTTTACCAAAGGTAGATTTTTAAAATATAAATTGTAAATCACAAGCATGGCTCATCAAAAGCACTAAGTCCAAGCATAAACCATCAAATAAAATCACAATCAATTAAGAAAAATCATAATTTCAATTAAAAATTAATGCAAAAGTCATAAAAAAATTATTAAAAGTTAACAATTAATCATGGAAAAATGGATTCCTCCTTGCCTCAGTGATGGGGTTTAGCTCATCTTGCTCAAAACACCCTCAAAAGATCGGTACATTGATCAAAGTGTTTACAAATGTTGAAAAATAGTGAGTAATGAAAACAACGAGTTTGCAACGTTTATAAGCGTTACAGACTCACTGTTACAGAGGGAAAAGTGTTTCGCTGAAGATAGACGTTGCCAATGAATATAAATGTTGCAAAGTTAAAAGCTTTAGCAACATAATCTTCAACCTT
>JAJJMC010017790.1:0-22749 GCA_023531435.1 Papaver californicum
AGGCCACATCGCATATATATGTGCATTACCGCTCATGCACATTCAAGCTTTATCGCTTAAGCTATAAACATATTGATGCTTATGCATCGAGCATGCCCCAACGTATAGGACACATCACATATATATGTGCATTACCGCTCATACACATTCAAGCTTTATCGTTTAAGCTATAAACATATTGATGCTTATGCATCAAGTATGCTCCAACGTATAGGCCACATCACATATATATGTGAATTACCGCTCATGCACATTCAAGCAAAGCTCCCTCGCTATATATGTTTTATTGGCATTTTTATAAATAAATAATAGAAAGGGAAGTGACATCCATCGACTGCACTTTAGGCAAAAACGCCAACTGGTTGGTGCCTCTAGGAAAAAACGTCAACTGGTTGGCGCCTCCAAGCAAATCCGCTAACTGATTGGCGCCTCTAGGCTAATCCGATAACTGGTTGGCGCCTCTAAGCAAATCCGTTAACTGGTTGGTGCCTCTAGACTAATCTGCTAACTGGTTGGCATATCTAAGGCTACTTCGCTTCCTAGTTAACATAACTAAGCATCATCGATTTCCAGCCAACACCTCCTCCCTATATATGTTTATTTGCATTTATACAAGTGGATATAAGGAGGATATGCGGCGTTTTTCTACTACACTTTCTAGTGATGCATTCTCGGGCATGCATCACGGTATAATAGTGTATTAGCACTATGATGCACTATCTGGTACTCCACATAGGGTCAGTGATGCATTCTCAATCATACATCACGACGTAATGGTGCATTAGCACTATGATGCGCACTCGGATGCCCAACATTGGTTCACTGATGCATTCTCAATCATGCATCACGACATAATAGTGCATTAGCACTATAATGCATTCTCGGTACGCAACATTGGCTTAGTGATGCATTCTCAATCATACATAATAGTGCACTAGCACTATAATGCATTCTCGGTACGCAACATTGGATTAGTGATGCATTCTCAATCATGCATCACGACATAATAGTGCATTAGCACTATAATGCATTCTCGGTACGCAACATTGGCTCAGTGATGCATTCTCAATCATGCATCACGGCATAATAGTGCATTAGCACTATGATGTATTCTCGGTACGTCACATTGGCTCAGTGATGCATTCTCAATCATGCGTCACGCGTAATAGGGCCTTAACACAATAATTCGAGGTCAAGGCATCCACACCCTAATGCATATCTGAGTAAGATTTATAAGCTTAGGATGAAGCTTCATCCCATGCCATGACGCATCCCTAAGTAAGCGTCATGTAAAAATTACGGGTGTTACAGTAACCTTCGGGAAAAGGGATCTTTTAAATTTCAAGCGGGTATGGAGGTTGGTGTTGATGGACCGAGAATGAGTCCTCCTTGCCATGGATTCATAGGACTCTCTATTGACATTCATGGGTGACAAGATCGAGTTGTTGGTACTTCCGTGGTGGTTGATCAGGAATGATATGAACTTCATCGCTCATTTATATCTTTAACGTTCCGGCGTCAGTGGTTGTTGTGAGGCTGGTCTTGGTTCGCTCCGTCAGGCAATGATGTTGTTCCAGGGAGAGTCCCTCCGCCAGAGTATCGATATAAGAGAATACCTCCTTCTGAGTAGTGGCCAGGTCCACCTGAGTTCTGGCGAGGACTTCTTGTCTCTTCATCAGATCGACTATATTGAATGGAGTACGAGTATTATCGGTGTCTTCAGCAGTTTTGTTACCGAGAGGAGGTATAATAGTAGAATTGGTACGGGGAGGTTCAGTAGTAATAGGGGTGTTTTCAGAATCACCACCACTAGTACTACCTGAACCAACAATAGGAGTTGTAATCGCTCCAGAACTAAGATCCGCTATTTTTGAAATAACTAAAAATTGGCTTTTATAATCGAGAGGTTGATCTCCCGCTGTGGTCTCCAATTGTTTTAGGGTGAAAAAAAATATACTGCAAAGTGGTACTTTCAAGTAGGTTCGAGAGATCAATCTCGAACAGGACGATCCTAAACCAAGAAATGGTCGTTCACGTCTTGCTTCGATTACAAAGATGAAAATGATACAGTAGGTCTTAGACGAGGGAAGCAAAGAAGGTTGATAAATACCAGTAGCGTGTGAAGAAGAATGGATTATCCGTTGAGGAATTGCTAATTCGGTAAGTTTTGTTTTCTTTATACTGATTGTGTGGTCGTCTCGTTCTGTCTTGTTTCTAATAGATGATAATCATTTATTTATAGTTTGAAGAAGACACATTGATATTCTCGTAAGTTGTGGAAGTTATGGAGAGATGAAAAAGTGATGATTATAGTGGGGTGGTTCCCGGAAAGTAAGGAAAACCTGTCTGACTACTACTTTTCATCCTCTCAATTGCTCTGTAACCGCCAGACCAATACCTCAATGAGAATCACCCCATGTTATATTTGATATCTCGTGGAAATAGTGAAGTTATAAACCACCATGGTTTTGATTAAGTCAAGTCAAGTCAAATGACTTGCTAAGTCAGTGAGGTAAGTTGTGTGACTCACTTGATTGATAGCCATACTGATTAGTGTCGAGTCTAGAAATTCTAGTGGTCATGTTCTTGTTTGAAAGTAACATGACATATAAAATGGATAAGTATTAGGTTAGAAACGACTTATCGTAATTTTGAGAGGCCTTTGAGACCTGCTAGAATTCATATAAAACTCAATGTATGATCTATATTGAGAAGAAAAGCGTATTTCTAAGGAAAGTAACTAGCAAGACCAACACTAGCTACTTAGCGCATATAATAATATGTTAATTCTTTTAGTACAAAAGGCTAATGTGATAATATTTCAGGAATAAAACCAATATGCATAACTTCTAGTAAATATCAATTGTAGTAGGGCTAGAAAGCTAGTACCAAGAAGGTTTGGAGTTAGCACTTAAATTTTATAGTTAGCACTGAGATTTGAGCATTAATGTACTTGTGGCTAAGTTGCTAAATATGAATGTGTTAGGCAAAGATGCGTACTAGCCATGGTTGTTATCCAGAGACGTGATTGGCATAGCTAGAGGTGCATAAGAGCCAAGGGTATTGGAGTTGGTAGGCGATGCATAAGAGCTATGGCTAAGGCGCCAAGAAGCTAGCTAGGAATAAAATGGCCTTGGAGGCACATCGGCTTTGACGCTGAGAATGCAGGGGATGCGTGGAAGCTAAGGCATAGGGATCACGGCTAAGCAAGGGAGTCAAAGCCAATCAAGGGCGTCACGATCCAAGGGCGTCGCGAGCTAGGCAGGGGCGTCACGGAGCCAAGCATGGGAATCACAGAGCCAAGCATGGGTGTCACGAAGCAAGCATGGGCGTCACGGAACAAAGGCATCAAGGAGCTAGCCAAGGACGCAGATGAGCTAGGGTAGTGGCTTTGGGGCGCATAGGCCTTGTGATGCGCTTGGCCACTAGGGTTAGTGCATTTGGCGCTTAGGGTTAGCACTTTGGTACTAGGGTTTAGATGCCAAGGTGGCAATACGTTGGCTAAGGCCTTATTAGGCTAAAATATGCCAGCTAAGACCATTTATGGTTAGTTAGCACTTCTCAGGCGCTAGATTTTAGCACCAGAAAAATTAGCGCTTTTAGCGTTAACGTGGCTAACTAGTGCCAATGCGGTGCTAAGCTAAATAGATGGTGCTATCGTGACGCTAATATGAGAAAAGACTAGGGTTAGCCTAGCTCAGGGGTTCAATAGATATTTATGGCATTGTTTCTTGGTCGTGGTGTATCCGAAAGAAGTAGCGCATTTATTTGTGGCTTATATTTAAGCAAAGTGCTAAAGTAGCATATTTGAGCTCAAGAGAACAGTTAGAGAAGCATTCGTTGCGAACGAAGCATTAAGCTATAATATATTCAAGGGTTCAAGCATTTAGCTATTTCCGAGTTTATTGGATGTTGTTAGAACATCAATGCTCATTCGAGGCAAGTTCAAGGAATTCAACCGTGGAATTTATACGACTTGAGACTATTTCGATTTGGGAATAAATACTATGAGTATTGAGGAGGCTGCAAGGCCAATTTAGAATGTTTAGAGAGAACTTGTACTCTTAATTCGCTTTGCGGAATATATGTAGAGACACAAGATTCTTTATTAAGCATATGCGCATTAATACACACATATATATATATATATATATATATGTTTTTGCTGCTTAACAGAGAGTAATTTTACGATTCTAGCCCTTGTTAAAAACTCACCATCTGCAGGGGGTACCTCCAAGGACACTCCGATTCCTCAATGAGTAAGAGTTCTAAGCAGCTTTTTGTGGAGTGAAAAGGATTAGAAAATGTGTACCTTTCCAATTGGAATTATATCTCTATTTATAGGTTGTAGAGGAATTGTATCCAATCTGATATTCATCTGGATACATTTTGACTTTGTATCTAGACCAAATGCTCTCCAGGTTCATACTGGTCAAAAACAATTCCCTTTTTTTTTTGGAATCTGTAAATTCCAGGTTTGAATATTTACCTGGTCTTCCAAGTAACTGATTCCCCCTAGGGATCTGTAACTTCGAGGTTTGAATATGTACCTGGTCGTTTTTTGTATATAGGCTAGCAGATTAGGTTATTAACCTTTCATGGACTTAGACTTCAACCCATAAACCAATTAAATATTTCATTTAAGGTTAATGGGATGAAGATCTTATTAATCCCACTCCAAATTTATATGGTCCAAACAAAGAAGTTTCACATAAAAACACTGGCTGCTTTGGAAAGTTATGGAAGGTCTGCAACATGGGTGCAATTAATCTAGGCATTTGGGGCCCCTACTTGAGATAACAAATTGTGCCTCCTCTTTTGGATGATAAGTTTCACTTTTCTAAAAGTAATATATATTGATCTGACAATCATAACATTGCTATGCATGCTTCAATTTTTTTTTTTGCCATGTATAGACCCCAGTGAACCTTCTTATAAAAAGGTCGACAATGTTTAGATCTTGAAACCCAATTAAATTTGTCAAAGGTACAAATCTGAAGGAACCTTGGTTGTCACCACACGCCTTCTCTTTCCCTTTAAACCAAATCCTATACACATACCAAAAAACCAAATTTGTGCATTTATATCCACTAGGGACTTTCCAAATGTGTAAATTGAATGGGCAAACCATCATATTTGTTGGTTTCCACATCGCGACATAGTATCTGTCGCTGAGTTCTTATCTTAGTTGTTTAATTTTTCATCATCCAAGAGTCCCTATATAATTTATAATTTCGATCATGGTCTTTCATCTTGGTTTAATCCAACCACTATTTTTGATTTTAACAGTAATCACTTCTAATGTAATTCTTAATTTTAATTATATGTAATTTGATTTCAAAAGGAATAAGCAAACTTAATAATTTGATTGAATTAACTAAAATCTAAAAAGGCTTAGACAAATAAAGCTCCCACGTTGAACGGTGATGAAACTCTCGTTTCAGATTGGCCGAAATAAGCCTTTCAAGATGCGGCAATTCGGGTAAGGACACTTGGCAAAGTTTAATTGTGCAAATATTCTGGGGGTAAAGGAAACCAATTCTCCTATTGGCTTTTATGTTTAAAATTATTACACTTATTTTACACCCATACTTAATTGTATCGTATCAGCGTCGCCTATAGTGGATGGACAACACCTCCAGTCGATGATCTACGTTTAATCGTTTTTAATAATTTTATATTTTTAACTAGAAAAAAAATTGTGTTGGATAAAAAAACACTTTTTTTATGGTAAACCACACAATATTCCTAAACTTTATTTAATTCTTATTTATTATTTTATAACTAAAAAAACCGTGTTGAAAAAAAAAACACTTTATTTATAGTAAACTATAAATATTTCTAATCTCTATTTAACTTTTAATTATTTTTTTAACTTTATTTAACTCTTAATTTTTTAATTCAACGTTATTAGACTATATTAGTTATGACAATTGTGTGTTTAGTAGGGAAGAAAAAAAATGATTAATCAATTTTTGAATCATTAATAATCGACGATCTTTTAGTTAAAAAAAAAGAAGAAGAAGAGCTGAATCAGTTTATAAACATAATTTGTGATGGAAATAAAAATAGATTAAAGTATTAAGTTTTAATAATAGGGATAATCTAGTAGTTTCATCCTTTTTAAACACTCCTTATCTTCTTATATAGATGGGAATAAAATTTAGTAAGCCTCAAACTAGCTATTAAAATATGATATATATTTTTCTTCGACCTTAATGATAAACGAGTCCAAAACTGCTCCCTCACAAAACTTTTTAATTCTGGTGGGCGAGCATTCACGTGGGACTCACTATTTACCATAATTTGATGATAAGACATAATCATTCTGTTTAAGACGATTTGTTTATGATTTTTCTTTCATTTTGATTTGAGGAGTTAATGGTGACCTTTTCTGATGAGACTGATTTTGTGTATAGTTTATAACGAGTGTTCATGTAGCATTTCAATCTTATCATTTAATATAATTTTAGAAATTATATTACAAGATACGAGATTTCAGGCCGGTTAATATGAGGATGGGAAAATTTATGTGGACGGGAAAATTTGTTTCTCTACTATGATAAAACTTGTAAATTTTAATAAAATAATATATTTAATTATGTTTCATGGGATCCTTAATAATAAAAAAATATGTTTAGATGTGTTTGGTCGATCCTTATAAAATTTTAGGTATTATAATATATTCAGTGAGACTCTTTATATAATAAAAACATATTAGAATAACTAAAAATTAGGAGAGAAGAATATAAAATTTCTAAAATAATAACCTAAAGACAGAGTCTTTATTGCTAGAGATAAAAACCGAGCGACAAAGTTATTATCGGGCGACAGAGTCTCTGTTGCAATGTGGAAACTGAAAAATATGCCAGTTTGCCCAACCGATTTTCACATTTTTCATGTGCATATTGGCTTAAAATGGGAAAATCAAGTTAGTTTCCCGTTGCATAGGATTTGACCTTAGCATGCCTAGTAACAGGCTTAGCTGTTAAATATTTAACTAATCGAATCTAAATATTAAATTGACGCTATTTGTAGGAATGGGCTAGGGGGTGAGAAAAACACCTAAATCCGTGGATTTTACTCGATCTAATCCATATTTTGACGGGTGGACACTCGATCCATCTCTCAGAGGATTGAATGCGGTTGAATTTTTAAAACTTGCGGTTTTCACGGAACGGATACGGGTAGAACATCACCTATCCGTTGGACACATGATCCTAAAGATAATATGTGTATATATATGAAGATAATTATAGGAAACTAGTAAATATATATATATATAGTTTCCTATTTATTAGCGCTTAGTCTTTTCTATTCAGAAAACTTTGTTCCCACTTCCCTCGTTGAGCGACTCTCTTCCTTGTTCTTTTTAGGGTTTTTTGTTTTTCCCACATTAAATCTTCATTTATTTCGTTATGCGTATGAAATTTACATGTTCTTCTCTTTAAATAACTACTTAAATTTCAGTAAATTTATATATTCTTCTCTATAAATAATTACTTAACTTTCAGTAATTCAACAAGACGTTAGTTACTTTTGTTATTTTATAGTACTTAAATTTCAGTAATCTAAATTTTAAAGTTATATTACTCTTCTTAAATATTTATCAATTTTATTTATGTCATATCCTTTTATCCGTTCATCCGTGGATGTTAAATTTATCAGGTAATGAACTGAACATGGATAAAAATCATACATCCGTCATTTAAATAGATTGACCCGGATAATACCAAATCCGCACCCATCCGCTCTATTGTTTACCCCTAGAATGGGCACGTAATTCGATTTCTCGTGGTTGGGACCCAGCCGAAAAAAGGCTTTCAAAAGAAGAAGAGAGGTTTGAGAGGGTTTTTCCCTCGGTGCATCGAATGAAAAACCGGGATAGAGGATAATAAGACAGACAACATGAGTTTCAGATAAAAAAAAGTCAAGTCCATCAAAGTATAACGCAGCCTGAAGTTTGGACAGTTAGTGAAGGTCTGCGACTTGGGTTCAATTGATCTAGCCATTTGGAACTTCTATGACTGACAATGCATGCACTCTCTCCACCCACTAGCTAGCTCGACCCACTACTTTTTGGCTTATATGATCCTCAGATTGATTGATTGATTAATTATTAAAAATAACATGATTATTATGTGATCCTGAGGCCTTCCGTATTTAGCTACTCTGGAATGATAATGTATTATAAGCACACTTTGTTAATCCTTAAATATATTTCTTTTAATTTCCCTTAATAATCCCAAGGCGGCTTGAAGCTTATAATAAGCCTTTTAGCGGTACAAATCCAAACAACTCAACTTATATAATTTAGATGGGCGACAAACTCCAATAAATCTCATTGGAAATCACATTAACTCCAATATCGCGCATTATATTTGTGAGTTTGCTTATAATCTACTGCCTTGTGTTGTGTGAGATGGTTTTCCCCTTCGATCAGACATCATTGACTTCTCAATGTTCTCATTGTACTCTTGTGTTATTTTCTTGAAGGCCGTTCTCGATCAAGATAACAATTTATCACTATGCTATCCCATGGCTACGTTAAGGGCCACATACTTCAAGTAGTGGCCCCTTTTCATTTTATAAAACGTATGATAAATTAGTTGTAATTGAAATTAATTTTTTCTAAAAATATAACCCTCCAAATTCTGGATAGCAGGGCCACTTATTAAAAAAAAAATATTACTTAGTTTTAATTTTTAACGTGTCAGAAAATAAAAAGGAGACACATACTTATAATATGTGATCCGATCACATCGTAGCCGGGACACCATACCACCACCACTACAAATGACTCCTATTTAGACCCAAAACCCCGTCACCCATACTATTACACGGTACCTAGATAATTTGTCACTATGCCACTATGAGTGACCAGCGATCACAGTTTCAACACGAGATCTTCAGTTTATGGAATACTAGATCGTGTGGCACATGCAATGTGCATATCGAAATTATCGGTTAATCCTTAAGTGTACTAAAATTATAAACTATTGTTGTATTTTTATTTTTATGTCCCCAGTTTTTACTTTTTATTTTTATTTATTAATTTTTGGAAGTGACTAAATACAACACCATTAAAATTAAATGCAACCTTTTAGTAAAATTATTAACCTTATTAATATATGGGTAAATAAAACTCACATCTATTATCTTCCTAATTATCATTCTGTTTTGGTTTTACCCTAGATAATGAAAACTCCAAAACTGATTCTCTCTTGTAGTCTTAATTGATAAATCATAACCTTAATTCCCGACCAATATTTGTACTAGTGATTTCTTCGTATTAGTTCTCTTTAGGAGTAAGTGGACAAGCATCCATTACTAGTTAGTTTGTAGGATCCATTACTAAGTTTGTAGGATCCATTACTAGTTAGTTTGTAGGGGAATGAAAGGAAAATTTGTGGAATTCAGTTTAGCCTTGATCAATACTTCTAGAGATTGTTAATTTTGTAGAAGTAATTATTAGTTGATCGTTTTATTTTTTTATTTTTCTTAACTCTTGGTAATATGCCTTAGAGATCGAATCTGATTAGGAATCGTTGATCGGTTAATGATTTTGGAATAAGTGATTGATTAATGATCAATATACGTATCTCATAGAATACATGATTACATATAAATTCTAAAGATCCCACATTGTTTTTTCATGCCAAACTTCATCACTGCAATTAATGTACTATGGTAAGTCAAGGCCTTAGTGATCAATGGCAGTTTTTGTGTCTGCAAAAATTGGTGTGTGGAGGAGACAAGAAGATAAATTAAGATGTGTTTTGTTTACCCACGTGAATAAGGTTATTAATATTTATAGAGGGTTATATTTAATTTTAGTATGGGTTGTATTTAGGCACCGTTAAATTTTTTAATACCGACCAATTTATTTGTATATTAGTTTAAGGAAAAGACAAAAACAACGGTATAATTGGGAGGGGAAAATGTTTAGTTTCACTAATCTCCTAGTTTATTATATGAAATAGGGGGAAAATTAGAGATTTGAGAAAATATAACATAAAATGTAATCGTACACTAAATTACATTGACGCCCTTTATTCATTAATTTTAAAAAATGAAACAAGGATAAATACTCCTACTATCTATGATCTTTACAAATATCTTATAGGACTTCACAAATACCCTTTAGGGCATAATTGAAATTTTTATTAAAAATATAATCTCAATAATCCTTTGTTTACCCATCCATTTTTTCTTTTTCTTCTTCATTTTTAATAACGCAGTAAAAAAATCTCCACCGCCTCAATCCCTCCCACCACCACCATCTTCATCGCTCCCATCACTATCACCACCATCATCTTCATCGCCTCCACCACAACCAGCACCAGTACCTCCTTCCTTAACTATAAAGTTCATGTCTTGTGCATTCATGAAAGAATTTTAAACCTAGAGAGAATCGAAATCGCGTAAGAGTGAGAGATATTTGTTCACTGCAAATTTTCAAATCTCACTACCATGGCAATCTTATCAAATATCTCCCATCTCAGAGAACAACAACATAGAGATCTTCGTAGAATCTTCATCAGATGCAGAAATTAAAAGTTCTTCTTTTTAATTGAAGCTCGTTTATCGCTGATTTTTTAATATCAGTTGAAAATTTAGGTAATGAAGAGATCTGATTTTAATTTTAATTTCTGGTAATTTCGGGTTAGATTTGAATTTTTGATTCATTGAATTTTAATTATTTATCCGATCGAGGAATAACTAATACGAGTGATGATTGTGGTATTGGTGGTGGTGGTTGGTGATGGTGGTGGAACTAAAGAGAAGTAATAAATTGGGGATTGTTTATATGTGGCCATTTTATAGCCATTTTTTAAATTTATAATTAATGTTTCAGTAACTGTCGGAAGCTAGTTGAATATATGCACTTCAGTAGAATTTGTGTATTTATTTAGAATTTGTTTATTGATTTGTTTGTACATACTCCTGCAACTCCATGTTCTCTGGACTTCTGGTATCTATAGAAGCCTGATATAGGGGCTCCAACATCAATAGAGGGGCTCCAAGTGGAGGCGAGGTGACCCAATTTACGATAAGGGATGTCCTAGGGGTAAAGTTAAATGTCCATTTTACCCTTTACCTAATAAAAAAAAGATAAGTTTGTCTTTTAATTAAAATCTTTCCATCTCCTCCATATCTTCTCCTTCTCCATCTTAATCATAGTAGATTTTTTTTTTTTAAACCCTAGATTTTGATTCAATAAACCATAGTAGCATTGAGTATACCTCTAACTTATACTCTTGATGTTTGTATGGCTCAAATTTGATGAAATCACGATTTGAAAGATTGATTTTTTGTTGTTCAGAGAAACTTACGGTTGGGTTTCATGTCGAACCCAACCGTGATCCTAAGAACACCGAAGAACACCATTTTTTCCTAGATTTACGGTTGGGTTTTCAACCAAACCGTAACTTGAAGAACAATGATGAACATCATTTTTGCCCAAATTTACGGTTAGGTTTTCAACCAAACCCAACCGTAACAAATCTTTAAACCCCAATCGTATAATTAGATAAATAGATTTTAAGATTTTTTCATTCTATCTTGTAGAGAATTGAAAGACAAAGCTAACAAAAAAAAAAGAGGTCAATCGGACATCGTATGAAGGAGTTATGATCAAAACGGTGAAATCTATTTGTATCCAGGAATAGTTACGGTTGGGTTCTGCAATAAACCCAACCGTAAATTTGGGCTCAATGAAGCCCAAAAATCTCAAATTTACGGTTGGGTTTATTGGCGAACCCAACCGTAAATATTCCTGGATACATTTCATCGTTTTGATCATAACTCCTTCATACGATGTCCGATTGACCTCATTTTTTTTTGGTTAGCTTCGTATTTCAATTCTCTACAAGATAGAAATGAAAAAAAATCTTAAAATCTATTTATCTAATTATACGATTGGGGTTTAAAGATTTGTTACGGTTGGGTTTGGTTGAAAACCTAACCGTAAATTTGGGCAAAAATGTTGTTCATCATTGTTCTTCAAGTTACGGTTGGGTTTGGTTGAAAACCCAACCGTAAATCTGGGAAAAAATGGTGTTCTTCGGTGTTCTTAGGGTTACGGTTGGGTTCGATATGAAACCCAACCGTAAGTTTCTCTGAACAACAACAAATCAATCTTTCAAATCGTGATTTCATCAAATTTGAGCCATAAAAAGATCAAGAGTATAAGTTAGAGGTGTACTCATTGCTACTATGGTTTACTGAATCAAAATCTAGGGTTTAAAAAAAAAACGACAAAATTTTCTTAAATTTCATCTAGTTTTTTTCTCACCAAACACAAATTCAAAAAAAAAAAAATTTCAAATCATTTGATTAAGTTAAAGATTATGTTTAATTAATCATGATTAGCTTAATTTTTTAATTAGTTAGTTTAATTAAGATTAACTAATCATGGGTGGTTTGGACATTGTAAAAATATTATGGATAAGGGGTTTTTGAGTTTTACTTCATAGTGTCCCTATTTCGTCTTATTATTGGAGCCCCTCTATTGACATTGGAGCCCCTATATCAGGCTTATATCTATAGTCTAGGTTTGTCGGTCATTAGCCTCTCATATGGTCTTGCACTAGGATGGAATGAAATATTCAAGTGATCATTGTCACTGGAAAGGCATTATCTCATGTTATTGCTATTGTAGTTCAATTATTTCGGGGTCGCTTGTACGAGTTGGGTTAGTGATGGGATTTTTAATTAAGTACCGTAAAAGCACGGTTGTCGATGAGATATTATGCAAGCATGATACGTTACATAGGGATTTTAGAATTACAATTTCTAGTTTTTAAATAATTATTGTGTTAATACAAATTGATTGGTGATAAAACTCTAAAAATTCTAAAAATGAAACAAATACTAAAAATGATATATAAACAAAAGAAAACCTAGGACTCGAGATTTTATCACTACTATGCAAACTAGACGATTATAATTATTCTCTATAATTTTCTCAAAAATAATAGTCAAGACGATTTCGGATAAAGTATTTACGTCTTGGAAAATATGATTTTATTAAATAGTTTTCTCAAAAGAATTAATAATTATCTTCACTTTAAAATGCTGTTCTCTAAAAACAATATATACAAAAATTACTAAAGAATTATAGGACACATGAAGAAAATCATTATCGTGACAAATCAAGAATAGGACCAAGAGAATAATTATAGAAAAATAGTCACAGCATGCTAGTAAACATAATAGGACTCCCTCTCTAATCCTAGGTAAGGGTTCTAGCTATTCATGGACAAAAAACACAAGAAAGTAGAGAACAAATAATTTTATTCATTTTTTAGAAGAAAAATACAAGAAAGAACAAACCAGCTGAGTCGTAGAATAATTAAAACGTTTAATGAATAAACGACTAATATAAGTCGCAATTGAATAAGGCTATTCTGGTGCATCTGGGAAAGGACGGTCCTCTTCTGTATTAAACTCAGAAACTGTTGCATACACTATTCACTAAACTGATGCTAAAGCTATTGAACATGAAAGAATAGGCGACAGAGAACATCGACAGTTCTGAAGTGTAATTTTTTCTTCTTCTTCCACCTCGTGATAAAGTGCAACAATGACAGAATTTTTTTCTGGTTTTTTTTCTTTCTGTTCTGGCCAAGCCAGCCTTCCTAAAACTCTTATACACCTGTCCTATTTATACTATAACAATCCAACACTTCCCAAATCTCGAATCATATCTTCACAAATCGGTTCCTTAATGAGAATAAATCTCGAGAATATGTTCCTGATTTTCTTTCTTTCTTTTTGAATTTCTTCTTTAAATAAAACTCGGTGATGATGTTTTGTTTCTCATATTTGATTCCATCTCGCTGTATCATAGTTTTCTCTAAAATTAAAAGGGAAACAGACTCTCAGGGAAAGAATATCCCAAAACTTGTTTGTAACAAGAAAACAATCTTTTGTTGAGATTTTGTGGGCTTTCTAATCACGCACATCACTCTCAAATAAGGCAAGATTATATCTTATCTTAAATCCCTTAAAATTCTCTTTTAAAATGCGACTGAAATCTTCACTGATGACAAGAAGATTTTTTCCGCCAATATTCCATTTCGAATTTGAGAAGGTGGTGCCCTCATCCAAAACTTGGGTACCTTTATAAATTCTTCATGGGTGCCTTTAACACTTTTTGAGGCGCCATTATTAATTTTCTCCCCAACTTTTCCATAATTATTTATTCCACAAAAATACCTAAAAGCATAAGAAATAATAACATTAGTACAAAAATTAAGGGCTAACACTATACATTATCGGGACTAATAGAGACTCAATTATGTGTCTATCCGTTAGTACCCATTGTTTGCATCTATCATGCATTCAGTTGCTTATTGTTTTATCATTTTGTGTCAAGTTATTAACATGCAGATATTCAACACAATATAAATGGCAACTCTGCTGCATTCGTCGATACAAAGGCGAAGTCTATGGTATTGTATTGGTGTCAGGAGCAGGTTCCATATGTCTTGGGAATCTTTGATATCATCGTGGCCAGTACCTCCACTACCTCGAATCCTCTTTGTGCTTAATTTATTATTCCAAACATTATATGTGTGTAGAGGTTAAGGCTTTTTATATCCAGGACGAAGTAATGTGCACAAAGATAATTTCAAAAGATTTTATTGGGTGAAGCTGGTTGCTTAATGTTTATGACAAGGTGAGGTGTAGCCTCATATTAGGAGCAAAGCGGCTTGTTTTCTAACTTAGTAGACAAAAAAGCGAGAGAATAAGGTCAACTCAATACATAAGTTTCAGATGTTTAGACCCCCGAAATGTGTTTAACTATAGTTATATAAAGCTATTAATAAAGCTATTAGTACATTGATGATAATAAATTGATATGGTTATATTAGATACAAACAGAAGACACTTTAAAATGATATTTAACGTTTTAAGAATTATTGTCGAGTGATAATACAATGTGATTCCTATGTTTTAAGAAGAAAGATATTACTGAACTTTTTGCATATGTCGATATTTTCAAAATGGGATTTCATTTAATGTCAATGTTTTGTACTTTGATAACAAACTCTTGTATTTTGTAGGTGATTTCTACTGGACTTGGTCGGGTAGTGCCAAATTTGATATCAAGAAAGCATACCAATAGTGCAGCTATAAGTAATTACTTTAATTGTTCAAGGATGGTTGGGTCTGATTTATGGGTGTACCCCGACTAAGTTTGAAACTATTTTTACTGTCTAGTTATTGATGTATTAAAGACCTTCTTATATATAGACATATATCATTATCTTTTTTTTCAATTGTTTTAGAATTGTGACAGTGTTCATTTATGGGTGCTGTTTTAAGAAGATAATTTGTTTTTAAGTTAAAATGGTTAGTAGTAATGGCTACATATGTCATATTAGACGAACTTGTGGTGTAATGGTAGCACACATGACTCCACGTCAGAAGATGCGTGTTCGATTCATGTCAGGTTCACTCATTCGCGTATATTAATTTTGGTATCAACTTGGATTGTTGACACCAGATTTTGGTGCCAGCTTTGGTTGTTGACACTAGATTATGATGGCAACAACATAACTTTTTTTCTTCTGAATTTTCAATTTTGGTGTGAACTAGGGTTGTTGACACCAGATTTTTTTTTGGTGTCAACAACATAATTTATTTATGAATTTTTAATTTTGGTGTCAACTTTGGTTGTTAACACCAAATTGGTGTTAACTTCGGTTGTTGATACCAAATTTTGTATTAATTTGGGTTGTTGACACCAGATCATGATGTCAACTTCGGTTGTTGACACTATAATCTGGACCAAACTTATTTCTGAACAATTTTGGCATCAACTTGGGTTGTGGACACTAAAATTTGGTGTCAACTTCATTTGTTGAGACATCGTAATCTTGAACTAACTTATTTCTAAATTTTTAAATTTGTATCAACTTGGGTGGTGATGGTGGTGGCGGAGGAGGCGCAACGGTGGTGGGGGTGGCGGCAGCGGCGATAGTGGACTGGTGGCGGGGGCGGCGATGGTGATGGAGGTGGAATTGAAGGTCATGGCGGACTGGTTGTGGTGGGGTGGGATGGTTGTGGTGGTGGTGGGGGTGGGATGGTGGTGGTGTAGTGGCGGGGAAAAAATGTTGTTTTTTGAAATGAATTTTTTTTTCATGTGTGATATATTCGAAAAAAAAGTTATACAAGGAAGGGTATTAAGATAATCTATTTTTAAGGAATAAGGTTTCTAGAAGGTGAGGGATATATTTTAAATGTGGTAAGGGAATTTGCAATGGAGTCAAAATCTAGGGATATTTAATTAATATACCCCTAATTTTATTTTAACTTAGATTAGATTATAGATATCAACGTCTAACAACTTTATCAATTCAAAATTGTTATATGGATATCGGTATATGGCCCCTATTTTGACAAATATTATGTGACACCTATTTAAAATTAGGTAAATACTAATGTTTTAATCAAAATCTAGATTTTGTATATACAAGGGATCTACCGGCGTGAACTTCTTATTGGTGTTGATTACTAATAAGTGGTAACCATTTTTTTCAAATCTTCGTATTGGTTCTCTAAGTTATTGTTTTTTTATACTCATGGATAGTCAACGAGATGACTCCTTGCAGTCGATTAGTGTTTGATTGAATAAAACTAATTACACATATTGAGCTTGTTTATGAAAAATTTCTTAATTGGAAAAGATATGTGGGGATATGCGTTAGTGATATTGTTATTCGTGCTTTTCAATCCCAAGATTATGCTAAACTTTTTGATGTTTGGGAAAGGCGTAATGCTAAAATTATTACATGGATTAATAATTCTGTTGACTTGAACATTGACATGAACTTAGAAAAATTTTATACTTCTAAAGAGGTATGGGATCACTTAGAAACACTGGTTTTACAATCTAATTTTGCAAAAAGTTATCAATTAGAAACATATATTAGGAAGAAAAACAAGGTGATAAGGATATACAATAGTTTTATTCAATAATGACTGGGTATTGGGATCAACTTGGTCTTACTGAGCCCGCTGATCTTCGAAAGGTTATTTTATATGTTAAATATCGCGAAGAACATCATTTAGTTCAGTTCTTAATGGCTATTCGTGAGGACTTTCAAGCTCTAAGAGGTCAATTTCGGCAACGTAATCCACTACCTTTTATGGCCTCTGTTGTTAATGAGTTATTAGCCGAAGAAGTACGTTTCAAATCTCAATCCAACAACAAAGGAATTCTTCCTCTTCCAACTGAAAGCGTACTTGCAGTACCCTTAAAGTCTTATTCTACTTACCAGAGTAAACCACCACAAACTGCTGTTGATGAGTTTAATTTCTACAAGAAGAAAGGTCACTGGAAGTCTCAATGTCCACTGATATTGAAGAAAGAACAACAAGGATCTTTTTACAAGAAACCCATACTGATGCAGTTGCTACTACTAGAAATGAAGATCAATCTTCCCAGTCTCTCCTTGACCAGTTGCAGAAGCTCTTCAGTTCACGGCAATCCAGTTCTTTGAACCCAATAACCTCTTCTTTCACAGGTTTGTCTAACTCCAATGTGTCAAGTATAACTCCTTCTATTTGGGTTTTTGATTCAGGTGCCTTGCATCATATGACTAAAGATGTGTCATGTTTTTCCTCGTTATCTCCTGTTTCATTTTCCCAAACTGTTGCAACCGTTGATGGTACTATCTTGCCTCTAGGCTGTAGTGGTTCTGTTAAGACTTCACAACTATCTCTTTCTGATGCCTACTACATTCCACAATCAACCCTAAATTTAATTTCTGTTAGTCAACTATGTGACTCGGGTTATATTGTTATCTTTCATGCTATTTGTTGTCTTGTTTAGGATCCGCGGTCAAAGAGGGTAATTGGGATAGGCCGTAGGGAAGGGGGAGACCATCTCCTCCTCCGTAATTCTTCTCTGGCTCCAAAAGTATTTCCCTGCCTTTTTCTCCTTATATACATGAAGGTTTTTTAAATTTAAGCTCACCGCTCCTATTTATAGGCATCGCTTTCCTTTTGGAGTTTTAAACTAATTAGGAATCTTGATAAGCCTTACCATCCATTGTGTGATTACCAAGAATATGTCGTCTTGGATCACAACCAAAAATATTTAAATCATAGTTTTGTATGATATCTTATCATGAAATCAACTCTCATGATCATTTAAACAATGAGAATTAAACTAATAACTTAAGATAAATTGACTCAAACATTTGCATGGTTCAACGGTCAAACTGTCTACATCCACGTGAAAACATTTGTAACATTTTATTGTACATTACCATAAGATACATCAAATAACTGATATGTTATAATATCATGTACCTAATCATAAAAACGAACTTAAAGATTTACATAAGTTCATACCTATACTCTTTGTTATTACTTCAACGTTTTAGCTTATTTTTCTTCTTTTTTCCAACCCCTTTTCCAGTTTATGATCTTGGTATTTATAACCAATTTGATAGGTCCCACCAATCTACTCTTTCCACCTATTTATTCTTATCCATTCTTGGTGCGATATGTTCGCAAAGTTTATTTGTGATTTCCGCAAGGCTTGATCGTTTCTCCCGCAAGTCTTAGTATGCATACTGCTTGTTTCTCGTGATTTCTCACTGATTATCCCGCAGCTTTTCTGAAGTCTTGTATTTAAATTAATATTTCTGGATTGGGTTGAATGTTGCGGTCTTAATTGAATCATGGCATGTTGGACACGTATCCCTTTAAAGTGAAACGTCATGCTTTAGTTCTTTTTTTTTCCGTAGCTTATAAAATCAACACGTGTCAGTCATGCATCAATATTCATTATTACTCTTTATTGAGTCATACTTTTCCGGAACCTGTTGTCAGTCGAGTAATTAATGCTGTCTGTTTTGAGTAGTGTGCCTTACTTTCCCGCAACCAAAGTGTCGGTCATGCATTAATGTTGTCAGTTTCAAATTTGTCGTGTTTAAACTATCAATTTAATTCTTTAAAAGGCTTTGTTCCAGTGTTTCTCGTCTCATCGTAGTTCGTTACTTCTCCAATAGTTTTTTGAACATGCAGAATTTATTCTCTCACACACTGACTAGCTGAATTTTCGTACACGAATTGTTCGCTGAATTTTCGTACACGAATTGTTCACGGATTATAGCTCCACCTCTTTAAATATTTCCCTAAATTTATCACACACACGCTCAACTGAATCACTAATACCTATCTTATCTCGGCTCAAGACTCAGGTCTTTGTACTTATCTTAAACTCTATTCTCCCTGACTTCTCTCTCAATTCTATTTTTCTCAAATCAAACCTTGCTAGACCCTTCATTCGAGCTTCAGCACAGAAAAACGAGAACTCCATCAGCCCATAGCACATCTTTTTACTCGAACCTTGCCCTGACTTCAGTAACAACATAATCATAGCCTCTTATCTGTACATCTCTTTCGGCTTGCAAACTGAATTTCAACTCGTCCTCCCCTTTTCTTCTACTGCCACTTCAAATCCATCTCACAGTTCTTCTCCGATATTCTTCTTTGTTCACATCGTCACCGTCTCCTATCTCTTCGTTAATTCTTATCTGAGTTCTAGCAACACCCTCTCTCCGGCAGTATCTACCCATCACCAACCTGAACTCCCACCAACTTCATAAACTCGAACCACTTTCTATAGCTATTACTCCATCCACCGACCTAAACTAATAGGTACCTATCTCTATAGTCTCATAGCCACTGCTCGAATCACTCCATATCATTGTGATCATCATCAAACACAGACCCGAGCTCCATCTGCCATGTTCTCTATAACAACGAACCACCACCATCTACTCTTTACCCTTCAAAATCACCAGAAACCAGTTTCTATCCCTCACTGGATATCAACACCCAGTTCCAAATATTCGATGCTTGACAGAATCATTCATACCTCCATCACAGGTCGAGGTCACTTCCATCAGATATATTCATCACAAATCGAAATCCTCTATTAACTCTCTTCTTTGCTCCAATACCATTATTACTCACAGCGTCATCACTCGAATCCACCACAAACCACAGCCATTAGTTATCACCCAAAAAACAGCCGTAATAAACCTATCCTGACTTCGCTGGTTTAAGGGAAGAAGATGAAGGTGGCCCTTAGAAAATGGGATGGTGCTATTAACAACGTTTAAATAATTTGACATCCCCGAGTAGATAAACGAGTGCCTTTAGAAATTCTCTTTAAACATGTCTGCCCTTAGCTACGATGGGGTGCTAATAATAGTCGCCCTTGAAATGACAATTTTCCCCTTAGTTTTTGTTTTGCTTATAACCTCTTCATAGAAGTCAGAATGACCTCATTCTTTCGCTGTTAGCTTCGTAATTCAATTATCTACAAGATGGTTAGTAGAAATCCTGGATTTGAATGATTTCCACTGGGTCTTTGGCAATTCTTCCCTTGTGATGTTCTATTTCTATTTCTTTCAGAGATGTAACCTAACAAAAGACATAAATTACAAAAGTAAAAATAAAACACGATAATTCACACAAAAGTTAGCAAATAAGTGTAAGAAAATGATACTTAAAATATATAAATTATGCACTTATCATATGTTCCTGCAACATATTGGAGGGGAAGCTGTTTTAACTGCTAATTACATTATTAATGTATACCGACTTCTCTTATAGGAAGTGTCTCTCCTTTTGAAAATTTATATGGTACAACTCCTGATTACTTTTCTCTTAAAGTGTTTGGTTGTGCTTGCTTTGTTCTCAAACCTCATAGGGAAAGAACCAAATTATCATCTACGTCTGATTTATGTGTGTTTTTGGGGTATGGTGATGGTCAAAAGGGATATCGTTGTTATGATATTACAAGTCAAAAGATGTATGTTTCTAGACATGTTGTATTCTCGAACATATTCCTTTGTTTTCTATTGCTTCCCGTGCCAATGTTATTGACAAATCTGAATTAGTAAAAATTGATCAATTTGGTGATTTTCATATACCGCTCTCTAATGCTTCATATAATTCCAAACTTGTTCCTATTTATATTGATACTTGCAATGATGTATAGGCTCTGATCAAAGATATCTTCATTTTCGTCTCCTTTAGTCTCCAATGATCTTCTCCCTCTTCTTCCACTGAGTCTTACCTTCTGAGACTGTTTATCATGTTATACCTAGGTATTCTCCACGTGTTCGTAATCCCCCAAATAGGTTTGGTTACTCTCCTAGTGATTTTGGAATTTCTCGTTACCCCTTAAAATTCTCTGATTTTCTTTTTTCTGTTCAGTCTTTTTCTGAGCCTACTTCCTACAAAGAGGTTGTTTCTGATCCATTATGGCAACAAGCTATGGATAAAGATATATTTTAATTGTACAAGGCATGAACATGGGATATGGTTTATTTACTTCCAGGCAAGCATGCAATTGGGGTCTAAATGGTTTTATAAAATCAAAACTAAATCTGATGGATCCGTAGAACGTTACAAAGCTCGTCTCGTTGCTAAAAGGTTTACTCAAGAATATGGAATTGACTACGAAATTTTTTTTGCCCCAATGGAAAGAATGACATTTATTCGTGCTCTTCTAGTGGTCGCCTCCTTCAAAAATTGGAAGTTGTCTCAAATGGATGTGAAAAATACTTTTCTCAATGGGGATCTTTCTCAAGAAGTGTATATGGTTTCGCCTCCCGGTGCGTCGCACAAGGCTGATGAAGAGTGTAGGCTTCGAAAAATATTTTATGGACTGAAACAAGCACCTCGTGCATGGTTTGAAAAATTCTCTACTTTTATCACTTCTCTTGGATTTCAGTCTAGTGCATATGATTCAACATTATTCGTCTGTAACACTGCTGCAAGTCGAATATTATTGCTTCTCTATGTTGATGATATGATTGTTGCAGGAGATGATTTGAATGAAATAACCCATATAAAAGAACAGTTAAATCGGCATTTTGAGATGAAAGACTTAGGTCCATTGTGATATTTTTTGGGAATTGAGGTTGCTTCTTCTCCAAAAGGTTATCTATTTTCCCAGTCTAATTATGTTAGTGATATTCTTCAAAAGGATTGTATTTCTGGTACGGATCCAGTTAAGACACATGTTGAGATAAATGCTAGCTAGATACACTAATTCTGACGGTGTCCTTTTAGGTGACCCCACACTGTGTCGAACCATTGTTGGTAGCTTGGTTTACCTTACTATAACTTGACCAGAGATTGCATATGCGGTTCATATTTTTATTCAATTTATTTTTTCACATATTATTGTGCATTAAGCAGCTGTTATGCATATTTTGAGGTATGTTCGGGAAAGTCAATACCAAAGTTTGTTGTTTCCATCTTCTTCGTTTAGTTTTATACTTCGAGGTTTTTCTGATCCTGGGTGGGATGGTGACCATGGTGATCGTAAGTATGGTACTGGTTATTATATCTGTCTTGGTCATTGCGTTATCTCATAGAGGAGCAAGAAGCAGACAATTCCCGCTCGATCGTCATCTGAAGCTGAATACCGGGCAATGACTGACACCACTGTAGAGATTATTTGGCTCTATTGTCTAGTTGGAGATATGGGTATAACTATGTCTGAGCCAACACCTTTGTATTGTGATAGTACAATTGCGATTCACATTGCTCATAATCCAGTATTCCATAAAAAGACTAAGCACATCGAAGTCGATTGCCACTTTATTCGTTATCGCTTGGTGCATGGTACTATATTTTTCTATTTGTGTCATCAAAAAAAATGCAGATCGTAGATTTCTTTACGAAATCACCGTTTACACC
>JAJJMC010017791.1:0-5000 GCA_023531435.1 Papaver californicum
TTGTTGCTAATCATTTATTAGCAAAAATTGAAAAGCTCAACATCAGGGGGGAAAAAGAAATAATAGTAACTTGGTCCCGGGCATCTACCATTATACCCACAATGATCGGCCATACAATTGCTATTCATAATGGAAAAGACCATCTGCCTATTTATATAACAGATCGTATGGTGGGTCACAAATTGGGAGAATTTGCACCTACTCTAAATTTCCGGGGACATGCGAGAAGCGATAATAAATCTCGTCGTTAATGTTAATAATAATAAAGTTAATATGGGTGCTCGTCGTTCATTAGTGGGAGGTTAACCTTATGATAAAGAGGGACCCAGATGTGGAAGTATCCGCTTTAGGTCAACATATATGTATGTCTGCTCACAAAGCACGAAGAGTAATCGATCAGATTCGTGGGCGTTCCTACGAGGAAACACTTATGATACTAGAACTCATGCCTTATCGAGCATGTTATCCTATTTTTAAATTGGTTTATTCAGCAGCAGCAAATGCTAGTCACAATATGGGTTTCAAGGAAACAGATTTAATCATTAGTCAAGCCGAAGTCAACGAGGGTACTATTGTGAAAAAGTTAAAGCCTCGAGCTCGAGGACGTAGTTATCCGATCAAAAGACCCACCTGTCATATAACTATTGTATTGAAAGATATATCTAAAGATCAAGACTATTTCATATGGTTAAGAAAAACGGGATATGTATATATAGATAAATATACGGATGTTAGAGAGAGGTATCTATGTATGGTAGAGCACGAAAGACTAAAATGGGCTAATGAAGAAAGCGAGGGTGTATGGGACAAAAATAAATCCACTTGGTTTTAGACTTGGTACAACCCAAAAGCACCATTCCCTTTGGTTTGCACAACCAAAAAGTTATTCTGAGGGTCTACAGGAAGATCAAAAAATACGGGATTGTATCAAGAATTATGTACAAAAAAATATGAGAATATCTTCGGGTGTAGAGGGAATTGCGCGTATAGAGATTCAAAAAAGAATCGACCTGGTCCAGGTCATAATCTATATGGGATTTCCAAAATGGTTAATAGAGGGTAAACCGAGAGGAATTGAAGAATTACAGATCAATGTACAAAAAGGTTTTAATTCTGTGAACCGAAAACTCAACATTGCTATTACAAGAATTGCAAAACCCTATGGAGACCCTAATATTCTTGCCGAATTTATAGCTGGGCAATTAAAAAATAGAGTTTCATTTCGAAAGGCAATGAAAAAAGCTATTGAATTAACTGAGCAAGCAGATACAAAAGGAATTCAAGTACAAATTGCAGGACGTATCGACGGAAAAGAAATTGCGCGTGTCGAATGGATCAGAGAAGGCAGGGTTCCCCTACAAACCATTCGAGCTAAAATTGATTATTGTTCGTATACAGTTCGGACTATTTATGGGGTATTAGGCATAAAAATTTGGATATTTGCAGACGAGAAATAATCAAAGATCTCTTCTTTTACTTTTCTATCTAGCACTGGACAAAAAAAACCTTTCATTTTTTTCTCTTTAATCTAAAATGATTAATTTCAAATCTTCTAATTCTATAGGGTTAAATAAAAATTAGATTGACCCTTTGGTATAATTGCTATGCTTAGTGTGTGACTCGTCGGTTTTTTTAGTTTAGATTAGATTAAAAAAGGAAAGGACGGCCCCAAAGTCTGAACTAAGAACTATGTAACTAATAACCAGCTCATTGCTTCGTATTATCGGGATCCAAAGAAACAGTCACTATATGATGTATTGATCATATCGTTGTAGCAACTGAAATCTTTTTTATATTACATATACATAAAAGAAAAACCAATCTGATCGTGGATTGTGATGTGAAACAAAAAAAAGGATGTGGATAAATGGAAGGGGGAGAGAAAGAGAGAAGGAGAATATCAATGATATATGATTCCAATATGTATGGTCTATGAATAATCTCATACAAAGGCAGTGTAATAAAGCATCAATATGGATTCGGCCATAATCATAATTAATCATTAAATGAATCCGGTTCATAGGAAAAAGAAATACAAATAAAAGAGAGCTTCGAGTCAATAAAGACTGAGTAGATTGACTCAGGAACAACAAATTGAATTAGGAGCTCCGTTGCAGAGTTCAGGCCTAGCCATTAACCAAGAAGTGATGGGAACGACGGAACCTATGACTGCAGAAGATTCCATTGAAAACGAATCCTAATGATTCATTAGGTGGGATGGCGGAAAGAACCAGGAAACCTATTCATTTATTCTGAGAGGTCAAGGACTGACCCTACGAATTAAACAGATATTGAAAGAGTCAATATTCGCCCGCGAAGGCCTTATTGGATTGCTAAGTTTTTTGGATTCAATAAAGGTCAAAATAAAGATTCGTAAAAAAAATTCTATATTCTAGAGGTATATTTCCGGTTGTATATAAAACCCAAGATATATAAATTTTTACGTGACAGATTAGATCTCAAAAAACCTATGATTCAGTCTATTAGAAATTCAATACATATTCGTAATATTATGGAATCATTTCATTCGCGAGGAGCTGGATGAGAAGAAACTCTCATGTCCGGTTCTGCAGTAGAGATGGAATTGAGAATAACAAACAACCATCAACTATAACCCCAAAAGAACCAAATTCCGTAAACAACATAGAGGAAGAATGAAGGGAATATCTTACCGAGGCAATCATATTAGTTTCGGTAGATATGCTCTTCAGGCACTTGAACCGGCCTGGATCACATCTAGACAAATAGAAGCAGGGCGACGAGCAATGACACGATATGCGCGTCGTGGTGGAAAAATATGGGTACGTATATTTCCAGACAAACCTGTTACATTAAGACCTACAGAAACGCGTATGGGCTCGGGGAAGGGATCTCCCGAATATTGGGTATCTGTCGTTAAACCGGGTCGAATACTTTATGAAATGGGTGGAGTATCAGAAATTGTAGCCAGAGAAGCTATTTCAATCGCTGCGTCCAAAATGCCTATACGAACTCAATTCCTTATTGCAGAATAGGGATGTGCAACCAAAGGAAAGGAGTCTTTGTGATGAAAAAACAAACAACCGCAGGCCTTTTTTTCTGGACAAAAAATATTTCTTTTTTCTTTTGCCCTTTCTTTGCATTGAAAGAAACGATAAAAAATAATGATATGATTCAACCTCAAACCCTTTTAAATGTAGCGGACAACAGTGGGGCTCGAAAATTGATGTGTATTCGAATCATAGGAGCTAGTAATCGTCGATATGCTCATATTGGTGACGTTATTGTTGCTGTAATCAAAGAAGCAGTGCCCAATATGCCTCTAGAAAGATCAGAGGTGATCAGAGCTGTAATTGTACGTACATGTAAAGAACTTAAACGTGACAACGGTATGATAATACGATATGATGACAATGCCGCAGTTGTCATTGATCAAGAAGGAAATCCAAAAGGAACTCGGGTTTTTGGTGCGATCGCTCGGGAATTGAGACAGTTGAATTTTACTAAAATAGTATCATTAGCTCCTGAGGTATTATAAATACTATCTAGAATAAAGACTAATAGACAAGCCCGTGATATGATAGAGTAGGGTCTTGGGAATGAATTAAATTAATTTTGTAGATTATGTATCACGTATATCCCTTAACTTTATAATAAAAAAAATAACGAGCATGTTGATTATATTAAAACTCGGAGGCACCAATAATTATAGTTCATCATGGGTAGGGACACAATTGCTGACATAATAACTTCGATACGAAATGCTGACATGGATAAAAAAGGAACGGTTCGAATAGCATCTACGAATATTACCGAAAACATTGTGAAAATCCTTCTACGAGAAGGCTTTATCGAAAACGTGAGAAAACATCGAGAAAGCAACAAAAATTTCTTGGTTTCAACCCTTCGACATAGAAGGAATAGGAAAGGGCCATATAGAACAATTTTAAAACGTATCAGCCGGCCCGGTCTACGAATCTATTCCAACTCTCAACGAATTCCTAGGATTTTAGGAGGAATGGGGATTGTTATTCTTTCTACTTCTCGAGGTATAATGACAGACCGAGAAGCTCGGCTAGAAGGAATCGGAGGAGAAATTTTGTGTTATATATGGTGATCTTTCTGATATCTGAATTGAATTGGTAACTTCCTATATTGCGAAAAAAAAAAAAAAGAGGAAGGACTGGTTGCCTAATATCACTCCTCCTCCATTAGTTGATACTTCAAGGGGGTTACCTGAAATGAAAGAACAAAAATGGATTCATGAAGGTTTAATTACTGAATCACTTCCCAATGGCATGTTCCGGGTTCGCTTAGATAATGAAGATCTGATTCTAGGTTATGTTTCAGGAAGGATCCGACGTAGTTTTATACGGATACTACCAGGAGATAAAGTCAAAATAGAAGTAAGTCGTTATGATTCAACAAGGGGACGTATAATTTATAGACTCCGCAATAAAGATTCGAACGATTAGGTGTATTTTTTTCGACATTATTTTCGTGGGGATACAACTCGAGGTTCAAAATTCCAAGAGACTTATTTTCTTCCAAGGAGTAGATTCGGAATTAAGGTAAGGAATGACAAATATGAAAATAAGGGCCTCTGTTCGTAAAATTTGTGAAAAATGTCGACTGATTCGCCGTCGGGGACGAATTATAGTAATTTGTTCCAACCCGAGACATAAACAGAGACAAGGATAATCCTTCGAAAAAGGACCCAACGTACAAATAAAATGAAGGATCTGTTTTAACCTGAAATGGATATATCCGTATATCTCTGACTCATATTGATGAGATGATAAAAGATGGCAAAACCTATACCAAGAGTTGGTTCACGTAGGAATGGACGTATTAGTTCACGTAAGACTGGACGTAGAATACCAAAAGGAGTTATTCATGTTCAAGCAAGTTTCAACAATACCATTGTAACAGTTACAGATGTACGGGGTCGGGTGGTTTCTTGGTCCTCCGCCGGTACTTGTGGATTCAGGGGCACAAGAAGAGGGACACCGTTTGCTGCC
>JAJJMC010017791.1:10000-42500 GCA_023531435.1 Papaver californicum
CAGCTCCCAGATAAGATAAAGAAAGGACAAGAATCAAAGAAAAAAAGGTGATTCAAATCAAGATTTCTCCAGTACCTTATGTTATGTTAAATCACAAAAAGAAAATAGAGTCGAAAGAAACCGGAGCAATGTTGTCTCAGACTACCTGTCTCCTTGTAGTTGGATCTCCAAGTTTTTGGAATGCTCCAAATTCCACTTGAGAATCCAAATCTGGGTCAATACCAGCAAAAACATCTCTGAACAAAGTTCTAGCACCATGCCAGATGTGTCCGAAAAAGAAGAGCAAAGCAAATGAGGCATGCCCAAAAGTGAACCAACCCCTTGGACTGCTACGAAAAACACCATCGGATTTCAAAGTAGCACGATCTAATTCAAAAATCTCGCCCAATTGAGCACGTCTAGCATATTTTTTCACGGTAGCAGGATCGCTATAACTGACTCCATTCAGTTCACCGCCATAGAACTCAACAGTTACACCTACCTGTTCGACACTATACTTGGATTCTGCCCTTCGAAAAGGAACATCGGCTCTCACAATTCCGTCTCCGTCTACCAAAACTACTGGAAATGTTTCAAAAAAAGTAGGCATGCGACGTACAAAAAGCTCATGGCCTTCCTTATCTCTAAAGATAGGATGTCCTAACCACCCAACGGCTATTCCATCCCCGCTGTCCATTGAACCCGCTCGGAATAATCCCCCTTTGGCTGGATTATTACCAATGTAATCATAAAAAGCCAATTTTTCGGGAATTTTAGACCAAGCTTCTGATACACTCTGATTTTCGGCTAGCCCAGCGCTAACCCTGCGATATATTTCTTGCTGGAAATATCCTTGGTCCCATTGATAACGAGTAGGACCAAATAATTCGATCGGGGTTGTTGCTGAACCATACCACATAGTTCCAGCAACAACGAAAGCTGCAAAAAAGACAGCAGCGATACTACTGGAAAGGACAGTTTCAATATTACCCATACGTAATCCTTTGTATAGACGTTGAGGCGGGCGGACACTAAGATGGAAGAGGCCCGCTAATATGCCTAAGGTACCTGCTGCAATATGATGAGAGGCTATTCCTCCCGGAACAAAAGGATCAAAACCTTCTACACCCCACGCAGGATTTACAGATTGTACTTTTCCAGTCAGTCCATAAGGATCGGACACCCATATTCCAGGACCATACAAGCCTGTTACATGAAATGCGCCAAACCCAAAGCAAGCGACCCCTGATAGAAATAAATGAATTCCAAAGATCTTGGGCAAATCCAAAGAAGGTTTTCCTGTACGTTCATCACAGAAAATTTCTAGATCCCAATATACCCAATGCCAGATAGCTGCCAAGAAGCACAAGCCAGAAAACAAAATATGTGCCCCGGCCACACCTTCGTAACTCCAAATACCCGGATTCGTTATAGTCCCTCCTGTGATACTCCAACCACCCCAGGAATTCGTTATTCCTAAACGAGTCATGAAAGGTATAACGAACATACCTTGTCTCCACATTGGATCAAGAACTGGGTCAGAGGGATCAAAAACAGCTAATTCGTATAGAGCCATCGAACCGGCCCAACCAGAAACTAGAGCTGTATGCATTATATGGACAGAAAGTAACCGGCCGGGATCATTCAATACAACGGTATGAACACGATACCAAGGCAAACCCATGGAAATACCCCTTTATCAAAGAAAAATAGATACTATGTTACTTTATCGCATTGGAAAAGACTCTGCTTATGCTATGGACTTCTCCTTTTCAATGGATTATCTCGGAGCAAGGGTGCATTTATATTGCATTCCGTTGGTAATAACAGAAAAATTCTGTTCGTAGGAACAAAGAGAAGCAAATCTATTCTATACCCGATAAGTACCAATACGCAATGGGGGGATGGGTCCCATTTTAGATGAGTGAATTAGAGATGCTTGTTCATCATTTGAACATCGCAGCTCATTCATAATAATTTTTTTTATTCATTCCATCTTCTTCGATGAACTTTACAATCTATGGATAAAACCCGAAAACATAAATATTATGAAAAAAAGAAAACCCGTTGTTACGTTTCCACATCAAAGTGAAATTTTAGTACTTAAAAACCTTTTTCTTTCATTTAATGCCTATTGGTGTTCCAAAAGTACCTTTTCGGATTCCTGGAGAGGAAGATTCGGTTTGGGTTGACGTATAGTGCGACTTGTCAGACATATTGGGTCATATGGGATTTCCCCGTTTTCTCCCCCGATCGAGATATCCTCTGTTTCACCCAAGAAAGATTGATTGAACCATCAATAATTTGAAGCGTGAAGTGCAATTAGAGCAATTTATTTGGGGGATCAATATGCATTTTTCAATTAGAAGAATTTATGGTTGGCTTGGTTGGACCAAAAAAATGAAGTATCCAGGCTCCGTTCAAAAAAACCCAATCGGTAAAATATGTATGATTACCTTTTGTATCATAAAGAATTCCTATATTATACCAGCGACCTCAAACCGCCAATCAATCGACGGAGTGAGTCATCATACTTTTCCAGTGATTGGCGGAAGCGGAAGACATAAAATGAATAAAAAAAGTATTAGCAAACAAAAGAAGCGGTATTGGGATCATTTGTCCTATATGTGCAAATAGAGGTCGGGTAAATCTTTCCCCGGAGTAGAGCATAAACCTAAACGAATTGAAGAGGCCCATTCCGGAACAAGAAAATGACATCGTAATCGGAATTGGATTTCGATGAAACAATATATCAATGAGGGTAAATTTAGTGAGCTCTTTTTAGGGGTAAGTGAGTCAAAACCCTGCTCTGCTTTCTTGAAAAATAGAAGACTAAAGGCCCTTCATTCATTAGGAGTTAGAAAAATCCTCCTATGAAAAAAGGGGAAAATAAAGAGGGCTGGAATCGACACATTGATTCTTTTTTTTTGAACCGTATGCATCTAAAGGTGCGTGTACGGTCCCTAAGGGATACAATTTTGTCCTAATCAACCGACTTCATCGAGAAAGAATACTTTTTTTAGGCCAACAAGTCGATAGCGAGATCGCAAATCAACTTATGGGTCTCATGATATATCTCACTATAGAGGATGATACAAAAGATGTTTATTTGTTTATAAACTCCCCCGGTGGGTGGGTAACACCCGGAATAGCTATGTATGATACTATGCAATTTGTGCAACCAGATGTACATACAATATGCATGGGATTAGCCGCTTCAATGGGGTCTTTCGTCCTGGTCGGAGGAGAAATTACCAAACGTCTAGCATTCCCTCACGCTTGGCGCCAATGAGTTTTTTATTTGAGAGAAAAAAGAAGACTATGCCTTCGCCAGATAAAATATGAAAAATAAAGTAATAATAGCATGGCACTTCGAGTTCGATATGAGCAAACCATCATTGTTCTTTTATAACATGAGATTCCGTATCGAGAGAGTAGTATGAGACAAAAGGAATTTCTGATTTGATTTTATCTATCGGGGTTCGATTTCAGCGTCACAAACTTTTTTGTTTTCACATCACACATCAGAGGGCTCTTTCCTATATTTCTGTTACGAAATAGTATTAAAATGAAAAAACATACACAAGATTATCCTTTCCCTATTTGATCGGATCAAAAAGAAACTTTGGGATTGCTGAATTACAGACGAGATAAATATATAAAGCAACGGAACCATCATAGTATTTTTTAACTCTCCCGAAAGAAAGGGTGGTAAATGGATTATTTACCGATCTGGGTTTGATAGATCCTCCACTTTAGGTAAAAGTAGATTCCATTCTAGAGCCGTATGCAATGCGCAAAAAATGCCTGTACGGTTCTTCAATTCGATTTTTTCTTGTCTCTTTCTATCATTGAGACAGAGGAAGCATTCATTATGTTATATCATCAGGGTAATGATCCACCAACCTGCTAGCTCTTTTTACGAGGCACAAACAGGAGAATTTGTCCTGGAAGCGGAAGAACTGCTGAAACTTCGCGAAACCCTCACAAGGGTTTATGTACAAAGAACGGGCAATCCATTATGGGTTGTATCCGAAGACATGGAAAGGGACGTTTTTATGTCAGCAACAGAAGCCCAAGCTCATGGAATTGTTGATCTTGTAGCGGTCGAAAATACCGGGGACTTCACGTAAATCTGTGATTCCATTCCGTTTCGAACCATAATTGACTGAGCTATGTTATTTCCTATTTTATTTTCTTACCGAGGTTAAAAGTGGTAGTGGGAAAATATTCAATGAAACGAGAGGAATTCATAATCATCCGGTTAGGATCGATCTAAACCAGCCCATTCTGTATACGATCCAGCATGCCAACTATTAAACAACTTATTAGAAATACAAGACAGCCAATCAGAAATGTCACAAAATCCCCCGCCCTTCGGGGATGTCCTCAGCGTCGAGGAACATGTACTAGGGTGTATGTGCGACTCGTTCAGATCATGAACTGGAACAAAAGAAAGGAGATTTTTTTGACAGTATCAATGATCGGTACCAATGAATAGGAATGGAAAAACCCCATATCACTATCGAAAAAAGGACCTCTATTGTGTATGAAATTTATGGTTTCCTTTGGTATAAATCCAATCATCTCAACTGGAGATGAGAAGCAACTCCCCATTGGTAGCAAATGGTTATCCATTAAGCGGGGGAATGGAATGGTATTTTAGAAGCAGAAAGATTATGCTCCCATTCTTGCAAAAACGGACTAACAGGGTCAGCTACCTAACCAACCTTCATAATGAAATGCCGTTACTGTATGGGTAGATCTAGTTGTGAAAAGACCTATTACTGGATAATTCATGGGTAGAGCCAAAGAGTGTGAACTGTACAAGTTACTAAATAGGTAAGAGGCTCCGGTGTATAGAAAGGACCTCACCGTTTAAACCGTAACCATAGAAACGATGGAACCCACAATTTTTCGTTTTTTATTTACTTTTTTTTTGATACCAAGTATCAATACAATTTCTTATTTCGAGGTGAAATGAAATGCCTCAAAAAAATCGTGGTTGGGAAGGTCATAGTAGCAAAAGCCATTGGAATTTTTTTTTTATACATCGGAAGAATCAGTTTTGTTATTAATAGACTAGGGGGGGAAAGAATGACTGAAAGAAAAGAAATCAATTAGTTATTCATCAAAGTTTCATTTGATTCAATGACCAGAATTAAACGAGGATATATAGCTCGGAGACGTAGAACAAAAATGCGTTTATTTGCATCAACCTTTCGAGGGGCGCATTCAAGACTTACTCGAACTATGACTCAACAGAAAATGAGAGCTTTAGTTTCGGCTCATCGGGATAGGGGCAGGCAAAAGAGAGATTTTCGTCGTTTGTGGATCACTCGTATAAATGCAGTAATTCGTGAGAATAGGATATCTTATAGTTATAGTCGATTAATACATGATCTGCGCAAGGGGCAGTTACTTCTTAATCGTAAAATACTTGCACAAATAGCTATATCAAATAGGAATTGTCTTTACATGATTTCCAACGAGATCATTAAATAAGGGGATTGTAAGGAATCCACCAGAATGATCTAAACGGAGTTCCCCGGAGAATGAACTCCGGGAGGGTAGGGTATAAATTACTATAATAAAGTAGTAAAAAGAAATTAACACGTTTCCATAATAATAATTAAGGACTTTCTCTTTTTCTTCCCCAATTCTTTTTTTCTTATGACATGACAATACAATCTAGATTCTCGAATTTTTGAACAAAACACCAACCAGAGTTGGGGTTCGGGTTGGAATTTTTATTCAATTGAGGCATGGGCGGCCTATTTATTTCTGGTTCTAGGACCAGTAGTTCTAGGGGTCGACTCGGTTCTCTCAAATTGTTTCTCATTATTAAGAAAAGGTAACGAAGATAAAATACGGGCTTGTTTTATAGCAATAGTAATTAATCGTTGTTGTTTCAAGGTTAATCTATTCACTCGTCTAGATAATATTTTTCCTTGTTCACTAATAAATCGACTAATTAAACTCATGTTTCTATAATCAATTCGATCCCCCGATCCAATTGGGGGCAAACGCCTACGAAAAGATCGCTTGGATTTAAGAAAAGGTCGCTTGGGTTTTTCCATTGTTTATTCCTTATCCCGAAAATCCTATTTCTGAATTCGAATTCTTTTTTGATCCGACTGAAATAGGATTTGATTTGTTTCTATATATTATATGTAATTTATTCTTGTTACTTCGAAGGGTAGCACACACACCCTCTACCTCTGGTTCGGTCTATTTCTTTATCTCCCCATGAATTGTATGTTTGCAACAATAGGGACAGAATTTTCTCAATTCCAATCGACTAGGCGTATTGTGTCGATTCTTTTGAGTAATATATCTGGAAACGCCCGATGATTCCTTATTAACACGGTTTCGTATACAACTGGTACATTCCAAAATAACTCTGACTCTAACATCTTTACCCTTGCCCATGAACCTCCCTTGAATTTTGGATTTACCCAACTCTTTGATTTTCGACCCGAAATCAAATTTCAAAAGATTTTGTTGCAATCAATAGAGTAATATAAAGAATAAGTAATACAACAATTTATAACTATCAATTATTTTGAATCCTAGTACATACAGTATTTCATTTAAATATCTTGTATGATTTCTTTAGTTTCCCTAGATCCCATTTATTTCTATTTTCTTAGGCCCTTTGAGTCTAACCCAAGTTTCACTGAGATTGAATCCACTTTTGTTTTTTCCTTTTCTGTCCTTCTATATTTTGAAAATAGGAAAAAAGAATAAAACAAAGAGAGGAAGAAGGATTAGTCACAGATAATTTATTATCTCACTAATCTTCTTCATCCCTTCCCATGTCAATAACTAGAATGAAAAAAACGGGAATGTCAACGCATCTGGGAATAAATGATTAATCTCTATCAATAGCCCTGCTAAAGACCCAAACCATAGAGTACTTAGCACAGGTGCCACAGAGAGATATGTTTTTATATCTCGCATTGCAAACTCTCCTTCTTTATTGTAATACATATATGATCAGATGCATATGTGGTTAAGGATCACTTGTATTAGTAAGTGAAATCCCTAACAAAAATAGATATATACAACGACCCGGTAGATAAGATTTCCCTTTCCTTAAAACAGAAAAAGACGCCCCCCTCTTCCTGAGTATTACCGACAAATATTCATTTCTCTATCCGACGGATTTCATATGTAAATAATTCTTTTATTATATGTTATATGAGACCAAAAAGAACAAATTGCAAGCGAAATTTTTTATTATAGGGGGGAAATAATGATGTGGAAAACAAGACAGGGATTCTCTACAATGACACTGTATACCAATTGAAAGGGATGTAGCGCAGCTTGGTAGCGCGTTTGTTTTGGGTACAAAATGTCACGGGTTCAAATCCTGTCATCCCTACCTATTACTTTTCCCGTGGACAGTAATTGAGATCGATCCTAATTGTACATACATTATGATACTATAGACATACAAAGTATATTAGGCCTACAAAGATAATACTTTTTTATGGTCTTATCTATTGTGATAAGAAGGCGCTCTTAGTTCAGTTCGGTAGAACGTGGGTCTCCAAAACCCGATGTCGTAGGTTCAAATCCTACAGAGCGTGATTCTGTTCTCGAATTACAATGAAATAACTCCACCAACTTAAACAGCAACCTTAATTTGGCCTCCTTGAATTAAAAAAGGAGGAGGTCAATCAAAAACGAGATGTTACTTAATCAAAGGTCCAACTGATCACCGCGTCTGTATTGTAAATATGCAGTTACGAATAATCCAGCCAAAGTAATAGGAATTAGACCTAACACGATTCCAAATAGTAAAACTTCAATCATTTCGGTTTGTTTGAAAGAGGAAAAAGAGAGGTAATATCTATTCTTAAATATAAATCCGAAGCAATAATGAATCTCAATGATCAAGAATTGACAATTGACGCGGGAAGTCACTATAGAATACCTAGAATCTCACAGAAAAAGGTTTTTTTATTAATTGTTCATTCAATTCATTTCAAATAAGTCGTATCTTGCTCAGACCAATAAAAAGAGCGGGAGTTATAGTTGAAGCCGCCAGTAGAAAACCGAAATAACTAGTTAGAGTAGGCATAAAGGAGCTAAATAAGATACGGTCTTTTTATACATATGGTGATAAAACATTTACCTAAGTTTACATAAAAAAAAAAAACTGACAAAATCTGCTCCAATGAAAAGTTTTTGATTCATCAATCATTATAGACGGCACTAACAAAGATAGGGTGACAGAAGTAGAAAAAAGATTGATCTAGTGATCCATCATCTCTAACATCTACCGATTCCGTTATTTTGAATCAACAGATTCGTTGAGCAACTATTGAGTCAAGTAAAAAGAAAAAACTTTGTAGTGGAATTTCATTCATTTCATAAAGTAAACTCTTTTTTAATCACTATGGAATCAAATAGAAAATCTTTTCTATTTTGATCATTTCTTTTTCAATTGTATATAATCAAGTTTCCTTTTTGGAGCAAAGGACCTTATCACAACACCTTTAACCTCATAAAAAAAGTCGTAGGCTCTTTAATTGTACATAATATCTCACAAATGCTAAGAAAAAAGTATCGCACGATCGCTGGACGAAATAAAAGCTTTATTTCGGGACAACTCAATTCTAAAACTAGTCATTCTATTATCTTTTCCTTTTAGGTTCTACATGCCGCCTTTCCATATTAGGGAATCCCTCTCTTGTATCTAGGTCAAGAAGGAAAAGAACCTTTGGCTGTAATACGACAATGGTTGCATCACGAATATTGATTGATTCTTCCTTTTTTTCTTTGGTCAAATACTATCTACTCCTATTATTGTACTACTAATCCATTCCTTGAACTCAAAGGATCCGAAGAAAAACCCGTTATATACAACCAAGAAAAGAGGTTTCTAGATTTCGTATCTAATAGAATTGTGTGAATATGATAACATCTTTCATTAATTATTAGAACCCAACCCGGCGAACTCAAGCTTTACCAGATCTTCAGTTTCTAGCCCAAAGCGAGTAATGAAAAGAACCCTATACTACTACAGTACAGAAATTTTGGGTTGAATAGCACATCATCCTTATATATAAGGAACAAAAAAGGAAGAAAGAGTTTATGTAACACTTCTTTTGGATACTGATTTAAATTGCGTTGCTGTGTCAGAAGAAGGGTAGCTATACTGATTCGGTATACTCTAAAGACGCCTTCGGTACACTATTGACGATCTAACAAAGATTAAGGATCCGTGGGTTTCCACTTACTGATCCCATCTTTCACGGAATCGATCCCCTTTGACTGTACAAGAATATGTGGAGCTCAGCATGTCTGGAAGCACGGGAGAACGCGCTTTTGGTGATATTATTACCAGTATTCGATACTGGGTCATTCATAGCATTACTATACCTTCCCTATTCATTGCGGGTTGGTTATTCGTCAGCACGGGTTTAGCTTACGATGTGTTTGGAAGCCCTCGGCCAAACGAGTATTTTACAGAGAGTCGACAAGGAATTCCATTAATAACTGGCCGTTTTGATCCTTTGGCACAACTCGATGAATTTAGTAGATCCTTTTAGGAGGCCCCAATGACTATAGATCGAACCTATCCAATTTTTACAGTGCGATGGTTAGCTATTCACGGACTAGCTGTACCTACCGTTTCTTTTTTGGGGTCAATATCAGCAATGCAGTTCATCCAACGATAAACCTAACCCGAATTGAATTATAGAGCTATGACACAATCAAACCCGAACGAACAAAATGTTGAATTGAATCGTACCAGTCTTTACTGGGGGTTATTACTCATTTTTGTACTTGCTGTTTTATTTTCCAATTATTTCTTCAATTAAGAAAAAGGGAGAGAATAGTGCGAATTCTCTATATCCCACTCGGAAGGATCTCATCTCAAAATTATCCATGGCTGTTTATGTCTCTAGCATGACCACTTGATGAAATGTGGAGGGAAGTGGGGTAAATGGCCGATACTACTGGAAGGATTCCTCTTTGGTTGATAGGTACTGTAGCCGGTATTCCTGTGATCGGTTCAATAGGTGTTTTCTTTTACGGTTCATATTCCGGGTTGGGCTCATCCCTGTAATAATAATATGAACTGAGTTGTAGACAGGAAAAAGTAAGAGCTCAACGGGACCTTACCCCTTTTGTTTAATTCGAGGGGTAAGGTCCCGTTGAGCTCTTACTTTTTCAACGAAATTTTTTTTCATTCCATAAAAAAAGTTTGCAGATAATCCAGTTAATACAAGCACACTATTCTATTCGTAAAAAAAAAGTGGGCCTTTTGCTCCGATGTTTCAAATAGCTCTTTTTTAAGATGATGCTTGCTTTTGGAGAATTAACTCTATTGATTGGATTCATAATACCTGTTCCTACATAGTAGGTATTCGTCCGAAATCGAAAAAAAGGGCGGGAATTAATCTATTTTCTGAATGACATACATAATGTGGATTCCTGTATATGAGACATCATCCAAAGAATTTCTATACTAATAGAAGCTTACTCCATTTATTTTATTATCTCATCAAAGTTTTCCTTTTTTTTTTTAGTTCATCGAAGAAGTTCGAGTTACTCAACGAGCGAATCCACCCCCCTTTTTTATTGTCCACTACTTTTTATAAATCCAAAGAGGCGAGGTTCCGATAAACCTAAAAAAAGGGAATAGTACTTTTTAGGCGTAAGGGGATTAAGAATCATTATTCTTTTGACACAAGAAAAGAAAATTTCACCCTTTTCTTGTGTCGAAGATTAGAAAGAGAAAAAATCCCTCCTATAATAGGTTGTTCCTTTCATTTATTCCTTGCTTTATATTCTCCTACCACTTATGTCGATTATCTACTCCTATTCGAATTTGATTCCCTTTTTCTATATAGAATAGGATACTTTTGATTTCATGTATTTCGTGGCATTTCAAATTTGACAATAGTGAGATAGTAACGCCACTCCTTTTTGGATTGAAAAAGGGAGTTGGATTCACGTCAAATAACGCGTTCTTCACAATATAATACTAGTCTATTACTAGCAGTAAAAGTCAAAGCTAAGTACTTTCCAATATCTTGTATAAAAACAAACAGTAGCAACAAAGCAAGTAAACTAAATCCTATTTTTAACCATACATAATTACATCGATCAAGAAGAATTTGGTTTTTATGAACTTTATGTTAATAAATCCGTGGACCTAAAAATTCATTTCAGACAATTGAACCTTCTCGAATTGTTTCTTTTTCAAAACCAAAAATATTTGTGCCAGAATAACAGATGCCAAGAAGAACAAAAGGCCTTGGACACGTGATGGATCTTGAAGTACTATTTCTGCGTCTCCCTGACCAAATCCACCCACGTTGGGATTACTTGTTAGTGGTTGATCAAGCTTGATAGATTCGCCTTCTGACACAAGAAGTTCCGGTCCTCGAGGTATAATATCGACCACTTGGTGACCGTCTGACGTATCTGCTATGCTTATTTCATATCCCCCTTTTTCTTTACGTACAATTTTACTTACTATACCTGCTGATGTAGCATTATAGACTGTATTGTTACTCTTACTCCCATCGGGATAAATCTGACCCCTACCTCTGTTCCCACCTACATATATAGGATATTTTAAGAAGTGAACGTCTTTGTTAATAGCGGGGTCTGGGGAAAGAATTGGAAAGGTGATTTCACTATATTTCTGACCTGGAACAGGACCTATCACAAGAATATTTTTTTTTGTGGGACGATAACTCTGAAAAGAAAGATTGCCCATCTTTTCTTTCATTTCGGGAGAAATACGATCGGGGGGGGCTAATTCGAATCCCTCAGGCAAAATAAGAACAGCCCCTACATTCAAAGCCCCCTTTTTCCCATTAGCAAGAACCTGTTTCAGTTGCATATCATAAGGGATTCTTACAACTGCTTCAAATACAGTATCAGGAAGTATCGCTTGTGGAACCTCAATATCCACAGGCTTATTAGCTAAATGGCAATTGGCACAGACAATACGCCCAGTCGCCTCTCGTGGATTTTCATAACCTTGCTGCGCAAAAATGGGATATGCATATGAAGTAGATGGCCAAGTTATTACATATAGCATGATCGATACAGAAATGGATCGAGCCATCTGCTCCTTTATCCGAGAAAAGATATTTCTTTTTTGCATGGTCCAATCGTTGATCCCGAGAATTTCTACAATAAATTAGGTAGGTTACTAGTATAGTTCCCTATCCACGATTCTGCTATTGTAATGGAATAATTTTACTGGAATGGAATACAGGAAGAATCTCTGGGATGGGTATAAATAGAAAAGGTAAGTAAGATTTGGAATGCTTTGTTTATGTATGTACAAACAAAGTAACAAACATTATGATTTGATTAATATCGGTGAATCAGCCTTTAGTCATTCATTGAATGATAAATCACTACAAGTGACGGAGATACGCGATTTAAATAACGGAAAATCCAATATTTTAAAAGTGTATCTAGAATTACTGGGAAAGTGGAAACAAGACCAGATATAATTTGATCATTATGATAAAATCCAAAATCCTTGGAGATAGAGCCAATCATTAGTTCCCAACCATGAGGCGAATGGAATCCGATACATAAATCAGTTAATAAAAGAATAGAAAAAGCTTTTATTGTGTCACTTAAGTTATAGAGGAATTCTTTCACCCAAGAATTAAGAACGAGAAGTTCTTCATTACCTAGAATAGAATAACCACTTAGAATAGCGAAACAGATTATATTTGTCGAGAAGTGCAAAATGCTATGAATATGACCCTCATTGTGCATCTTGACCAATTGTAGCGTTTCCTTGTGGATTTCTATACGTAGTTTTTGTATATGTGTCTCCGGGTACTCCTTTATCATTTCGTCCAAAAAGAAAAGTTCTTCTAATTCTATGAATTTTTCTAGAAGATTCTTTTCTTTAATATCAGTCAAAAACATTTCGGATTGCCTAGTATTCCACCAATTTGTAACCCAGGATTCCATATTTTTATTAAATGAGAGAGAAACCCACCAGGGTAAAAATATAATAGATGCAAGATATGTGAGGGTAGTGAATGTTTTCTTTTGTGGCATTTTTAATCTGTAAATTACTAATGAAACTACCTCTTTCGTCGACTCTATCCGATCGAATATTTCTATGAAGCATGAGTTCGATAACAAGGTATCGAACCTATGGATCTACGCCTCCTTTTTTTTTTAGTTAGTCCTTGGATCAAGAAAGAACATAGAAATAAGAGTAAGGGTTTGCTTCGCTTCGAATGAAGAAAAAAGTTTCCGGGTCTTTCAATTAGTCAAATTAGAAACATTAGTCAAATTAGAAACAATTGCATCTTTTCGATTAATGTCCGAAAGAGCCGCCTTTGTTAGATCAATTATTGCGAAGGGCTACCTACAGCCCAGGAATAATGGAGGGAAATTTTGAAAAATATTGAGATAATGGTGAAATCAAAAATGAGTGGCAAAACCTGAGAAAGTTTGGATATTTATAGTTATTAAGGGATCTAATCATTGATGATCAAGCAGGAAAAAGGCGTAGAAAAAGAAAAATCGCTTGACAAAAAAAAAGAGGAGTTATTTACAATATAGAATCCATCTGTATCTAACGTAACAATTCAAAATAGTAGACCCCCAAAAAAGAAAAATTATAGTCTGAAAGAATTGCGTTTTTTTTGTTTCCACAAAAAAAGTTTCGTTTTCTGTTTATTCCATATACATCCACTTTTGCTCGAATGAACGTTCTGAAAAAACTTAAGTTAAGTTCTATAAAATGAAGATTCATTAGTTCTGTTTCTTCCCCCATGCTAACAAAACATTAATTCTTCGCAGTTCATTTCAAAATACTTCAATTGGTACGCGCAAGAAATAGGCCAATTCCGCCGCTTTTTGTTCAATTTCTCGTGGAGTCAGGTTCTCATCAGTACGAGTCAAGGGAATGGCTCCCTGACCTCTGATTTCCATATAAAGGACACGACGCGGAAAAAGACCCTCTTTAATTTCGATTCTAATCGACTGGACATCTCTCATAAGGAATCGAAGGAAGATACGACGATTTATTCCAGGAAATCCCCAACGAAAAATACACACTATTCCTTCTTTTCGATCGAATCGGTCATAACCACTACCTACATTCCACGAAATTGTGCACCACAAATAGGAGCTAATGAACAGACCCGCGATCCCATAGAAAGACATAACGATGCCTTGTGGAAAAAAGAGGATTTCCTGAGACGGGAATAAGGATATTAGATTCCTACCAAGATAACTAGAAGTTCCAACCAATAAGAACCCTAGTGAACCTAAAAGAAGGATACAGGCCCAGCAGAAATTACTTGTTTTTCGAGACCCCGTTATAAGTTCTATCCATATACGTTCTGAGCGCCAGTTCATACTAGATCAAGTTGCATTTTTTTGGAATTGAGAGAATAACCCAAATGAATTTTACTTTACTTTTTTTGTTCCCGAAGTAACTCTCATCAACTAGCACTATTACGATGTGAACCATTAGAAATAATTCATCAAATTGGTTAGATATAAAAGCGTCTGCTTCATAGGGATCTAGACAATCTTATTTTTTTGAACATGAAGAAATAAAGAAGCCATTGCAATTGCCGGGAAAACTAGGCCCACTAAAGGCACAAAAATAGAGGGTAAATCAAAAGTTGTCATAGAATGGATACCTCGATTTAAAATTTGTACCTGTTATAAAGATATCTTATGATAAGTATATCTATTTATTATAAGTATAGAATAATAAGTGCAAGGAATGTAGAACTAAATATGAGTTCTCACGGGAGATATTGAAATAGGCACGATTTCAATTCTATTATTTTATATATTTGAATTTTTCTATATCTATAATACGTAAGAGGATAAGATGAAATTCTTTTTCTTCATAAAATTTTGCCAAAACAAAAGAAGAATGCATTCTTTTATCCTGTTGATCGAAACTTCCTGATTACTAATCATGAATATAGCACCAATTATAGGTATAAAATACAGCTCTAGAGGAAAAATTTTAAAGTAAGTATCCGAAACTTTTGATTCTTCTTACAATATAAATGGATCTTATGCCCGTAATGAAAACGAACTCTTCTTTTTTTTCTTTACCGATAACTAAAAAACTTCTTTTCCGCAAATAAAAAAACGGAATTGAATGCTCTACTTGATTGAATTTTGATTTAAGGGAAAGAAACCGTGAAGCTGAAATAACTCATTCAGAACACTTTTTAAAGGATTACGTGGTACGATTGAGTCCAATAAGCCCTTGTGGAATAAATACTCAGCCGCCTGGGAACCATCAGGTACTGTCTTATTCAATGTTTGTTCAATTACTCTTTTACCCGCAAATGTAATGTAGGCATTAGGCTCGGCAATAATGATATCTCCCAACATACCAAAACTTGCAGTCACCCCACCGGTTGTAGGAGATGTAAGGATTGATACATAGAATAACTTTTTATTTGATTGATAATTATATGAAGCGGAAGATATTTTAGCCATTTGCATCAAGCTCAAACTTCCTTCTTGCATGCGCGCTCCTCCCGAAGCACAAACTATAATAAGAGGGAGAGCTTTACGAGTCGCATGCTCGATCAAACGGGTAATTTTCTCGCCTACTACGGATCCCATACTGCCCCCCATGAACTGAAAATCCATAACCCCAATAGCTATGGGAATACCATTTAGTTGACCTATGCCTGTTTGAATAGCCTCGGTTAACCCTGTTTTTCTTTGATAAGAATCGATACGATCTTTATAAGGTTCCTCTTCTGAATGAAATTCAATGGGGTCGATAGAAACCATGTCTTCATTCATAGGATCCCAAGTGCCCGGATCAACCGAAAGCTCGATTCTATCTGAACTGCTCATTTTCAAATGATATCCGCATTGTTCACAAACATTTAGTTTTGACTTAAAAAATTTCTTATAATTTAACCCATAACAACTTTCGCATTGAACCCACAAATGTCTGTATTTTTTATTTATATCGAGATCATTATATCTTCTTCTCATATTGAAATCGCTTCTATTTGTGCTAATTTGTATACTGGAACTCTCGTTGTCACTACTATTTACACTTTCATTACAAATGTAACTATACATGTAACTGTCGCTGTAATTGTAACTACCGGCTGAAATGTAATTATCAATACTGATTTCAGAACGAAGATAACTATCAATGCAATGAAAAATGTGATTATTCCAACTATATTGAGTATCATACATATAACGATCGTAGTTGTGATTGTTACTTTGAGAACCATTATTCAGATAACTAAAAAAGGCACTTTCTAGTTCATTCATAAAAGAGCGATCGTTATCAATCTCGAAAAGAAAATTTTCAATATTTAAATATATCGAATAACTGTTACCATTACGATCCCTAACTAAAAAGAGGTCATCAGAGATCAAACTCCGAATGTCCCTGACATCGAAAAAAGTATCCATATTATTAGAACTGGAATTATCACTATCGTCCCAACTATCAATTTTTTTATCCCTATCATATATAACGGGATCTTCACTTCCACTGGTATTTTCAATAGGACCAAGACTATCCATTGATTTACTTAGCCCAGACCTATGTTTTAATTCCTCGTTAAACAACATCGAATGGAACCACCTTTTTTCCATAGAGCTTGCCTGCCCCCCTATTTGAATGTAAATACAATAGATGAATAGTCATTCGATGAATAATCATTTGAATATATCCTCTCGGAATAAGCATATAGATCCAATAGAATAATTAACTAATCACGGATGAGTCTTGAAAAAAAATCTTTTTTTGTGGGAATCTGGATATCACTTCACTATCAATCTATATGATGGAACCCTTTCTTCAATTAGAATAGAAAGAGAGGGTTATCCCGTGCCATGTACAAATTCGAATCAAAAAAATTTGTTCTCTCCTAGGAAGAATTCATTTTTGGAGAACTTTGGAGAATAATAAGTTTCTATTGCAATGCGGAAGGAAAAGGACAATATACGGGACGGGGATAAAGCGTTGTGACCATTGGCTCGATTCGACCATAGTCCGGAATTTAGGGGTATAGAAAATATTCTACTAATCCCATCTCAAGGATCCATAGGATTAATTATGGATCCAACAACTGAAGGATTTTCATTGTTGAGTCTTAGATCTTGTATTTAAGATTTTGTATACCGAAATCCAGTATGTATATATGCCTGGAAAATGAAATAGGAACCTTATTCATTATTCGGCTCAATCCTTTTTTAGTAAAAGATTGGGCCGAGTTTAATTGCAATTTAATTAAAGGAACGAATGGTAATTACTGGATTACAAAGTATCCATTGCTTCAAATTCGAATTTGATTTCCTTCCATACTTCACAAGCAGCTGCTAGCTCAGGGCTCCATTTGCAAGCTTCACGGATAATGTCATTACCTTGACGAGCAAGATCACGTCCCTCATTACGCGCTTGTACACACGCTTCTAGGGCTACTCGATTTGCTACGGCACCCGGTGCATTACCCCAAGGGTGTCCTAAAGTTCCTCCACCGAACTGTAGTACAGAGTCATCTCCAAAGATCTCGGTCAGAGCAGGCATATGCCAAACGTGAATACCACCTGAAGCCACAGGCAGAACACCCGGTAGAGAAACCCAATCTTGGGTGAAATAAATACCACGACTTCGGTCTTTTTCAATATAATCATCACGTAGTAAATCAACAAAGCCCAAGGTTATTTCCCTTTCCCCTTCCAGTTTACCTACTACGGTACCAGAGTGAATATGATCTCCACCAGACATACGTAATGCTTTCGCTAGTACACGGAAGTGGATACCATGATTCTTCTGTCTATCAATAACTGCATGCATTGCGCGGTGGATGTGAAGAAGTAAGCCATTATCTCGGCAATAATGAGCCAAGCTAGTATTTGCAGTGAATCCCCCCGTTAAATAGTCATGCATTACGATAGGAACTCCCAATTCTCTGGCAAATACAGCCCTTTTCATCATCTCTTCACATGTACCTGCAGTAGCATTCAAGTAATGTCCTTTGATTTCACCTGTTTCGGCCTGTGCTTTATAAATTGCTTCGGCACAAAATAAGAAACGGTCTCTCCAACGCATAAAGGGTTGTGAGTTCACGTTTTCATCATCCTTGGTAAAATCAAGTCCACCGCGGAGACATTCATAAACCGCCCTACCATAGTTCTTAGCAGATAACCCCAATTTTGGTTTAATAGTACATCCCAATAGGGGACGACCATACTTATTCAATTTATCTCTTTCAACTTGGATACCGTGAGGTGGGCCTTGGAAAGTTTTAACATAAGCAACAGGAATTCGCAGATCCTCCAGACGTAGAGCGCGAAGCGCTTTGAACCCAAATACATTACCCACGATGGAAGTAAACATGTTAGTAACAGAACCTTCTTCAAAAAGATCTAAAGGATAAGCTACATAACAAATATATTGATTTTCTTCTCCAGCAACGGGCTCGATGTCGTAGCATCTTCCTTTGTAACGATCAAGGCTGGTAAGTCCATCGGTCCACACAGTTGTCCATGTACCAGTAGAAGATTCGGCAGCTACCGCGGCCCCTGCTTCCTCAGGTGGAACTCCAGGTTGAGGAGTAACTCGGAATGCTGCCAAGATATCAGTATCCTTGGTTTCATAGTCAGGAGTATAATAAGTCAATTTGTAATCTTTAACACCAGCTTTGAATCCAACACCTGCTTTAGTCTCTGTTTGTGGTGACATAAGTCCCTCCCTACAACGCATGAATTAAGAATTCTCACAACGACAAGGTCTACTCGACATGAATTAGCCGTTAATGAAACCTTTCACAGGAATCTTTCACAAAACTCTCAACAAATATTATCAACTAATCAGAATGGTTGGTTGTTAGACTACGGTATTTGATTCGCCAAATACATCAACATCATTATTGTATACTCTTTCATATGTATGGCGCAACCCAATCCCTGTTTTTCAAGTTTCTAATCCCGTACTTTTTTTAATCTAAATTTAGAAAAAAAAGGAAATTCACTCTTGACAGTGCTATATGTTGTATATGTAAATCCTAGATGTAAAACTATCTGGAATTCGTCCCTGAAAAGGTAGAGAAGAGGCGGAAAACTATATGCTGAAATAAGAAACAATGGCCAATGTGAAAAAAAAAAATGAATCATAAATAGAGTTCAGGTTCGAATTCCATAGAAAATATGGGTGGGATTGTCTATAATGCTAGAGAACTGAACGCTCCCTCATGGTTTTTATCCATCTACCTTTTTTTTAGGTTGTGAAATTGGAAAATTCACTCATTGAACGAGTAAACAATCGAATTGGAGTCGCTTGAATGGTACCAACGAAATCAAGTGCTAACTCCTATTTATTATTGAATTAACCGATCAACCTGCTTGCTATCGGACATTTTTTCTTCGGTTTACAAAATGCAAAGAATTTCTACATATTTCACTTTATTATCATTATGAAAACAAATCCTACCCCTTCGGGTCTCGGGGTTTCCGCACTTGAAGAAAAAAACCTGGGGCGTGTCGCTCAAATCATTGGTCCGGTGCTAGATGTATCCTTTCCCCCGGGTAAGATGCCTAATATTTATAACGCTTTGGTAGTTAAGGGCCGAAATACTGACGGCGAGCTAATTAATGTTACTTGTGAGGTACAGCAATTATTAGGAAATAATCGAGTGAGAGCTGTAGCTATGAGTGCTACAGATGGTCTGAAGAGAGGAATGGAGGTTATTGACACGGGAGCTGCTCTAAGTGTTCCAGTTGGTGGGGCGACTCTCGGACGAATTTTCAACGTTCTTGGAGAGCCTGTTGATAATTTAGGTCCTGTAGATACTCGCACAACATCTCCTATTCATAGATCTGCGCCTGCCTTTATACAATTAGATACAAAATTATCTATTTTTGAAACAGGGATCAAAGTAGTTGATCTTTTAGCTCCTTATCGACGTGGGGGTAAAATAGGACTATTCGGGGGGGCTGGAGTGGGTAAAACAGTCCTTATCATGGAATTGATCAACAACATTGCCAAAGCTCATGGAGGCGTATCCGTATTTGGCGGAGTGGGCGAGCGTACTCGTGAGGGGAATGATCTTTACATGGACATGAAAGAGTCTGGAGTAATTAATGAACAAAATCTTGCAGAATCAAAAGTAGCTCTAGTCTATGGTCAGATGAATGAACCGCCGGGAGCTCGTATGAGAGTTGGTTTGACTGCCCTAACCATGGCAGAATATTTCCGGGATGTTAATGAACAAGATGTCCTTCTATTTATCGACAATATTTTCCGATTTGTCCAAGCAGGATCCGAAGTATCTGCTTTATTAGGCAGAATGCCTTCTGCTGTGGGTTATCAACCTACCCTTAGTACAGAAATGGGTACTTTGCAAGAAAGAATTACTTCTACCAAAGAGGGGTCTATAACTTCTATTCAAGCAGTTTATGTACCTGCGGACGATTTGACCGACCCTGCCCCTGCCACGACATTTGCACATTTAGATGCTACTACCGTACTATCAAGAGGACTAGCTTCAAAAGGTATCTATCCAGCAGTAGATCCTCTTGATAGTACGTCAACTATGCTCCAACCTCGCATCGTTGGTGAAGAACATTATGAAATTGCGCAAAGAGTTAAGCAAACTTCACAACGTTACAAAGAACTTCAGGATATTATAGCTATCCTTGGGTTGGACGAATTATCTGAAGAGGATCGTTTAACCGTAGCAAGAGCACGAAAAATTGAGCGTTTCTTATCACAACCCTTCTTCGTAGCAGAAGTATTTACGGGCTCTCCAGGGAAATATGTTGGTCTAGCAGAAACCATTAGGGGGTTTCAACTGATCCTTTCCGGAGAATTAGATGGTCTTCCTGAACAGGCCTTTTATTTGGTAGGTAACATCGATGAAGCTACCGCGAAGGCTGTGAACTTAGAAGTGGAGAGCAAATTGAATAAATGACCTTAAATCTTTGTGTACTAACCCCGAATCAAATTGTTTGGGATTCAGAAGTGAAAGAAATAGTTTTATCTACTAATAGTGGCCAAATCGGTGTATTACCAAACCACGCCCCTATTGCCACAGCTGTAGATATAGGTATTTTGAGACTACGCCTTAATGACCAATGGTTAAAAATAGCTCTGATGGGTGGTTTTGCTAGAGTAGGCAATAATGAGATTACCATTTTAGTAAATGATGCGGAGAAGGGTAGTGACATTGATCCACAAGAAGCTCAGCAAGCTCTTGAAATAGCTGAGGCTAACTTAAGTCGGGCTGAGGGCAAGAGACAAACTATTGAAGCGAATTTAGCCGTCAGACGAGCTAGGACGCGAGTAGAGGCTATCAATTCAATTTCATAACTAATTGGTGCGCCCCAATAAAAAAGTGAATTCCGTTTATACACCATATTTTGGTTCTGCGGATTGAGTCGAATCAACTGTAATGGCATTTCTCTAAAATAAAAGGGAGGGTGGGTAGAAAAACTTATTAGATACTAATTACTCCGGTATCTAATAAGTTCTACCTACTATTGGATTTGAACCAATGACTCCCGCCGTATGAAAGCAATACTCTAACCACTGGGTTAAGTAGGTCATTTATCATCACAAAGAGAAAGAAAGGGGCTTGTCATATCGATGAATTATAGATGCAATCTTATTTCGAAGCAATACCAATTCTTGGCAGGAAACAGATCAGAAGCTATCATGTTGGATCATAGAAGATTCATCTTGACAAGAAATTATTTCCATGATAAACTATCTATCACAAGGGCTATAGCTCAGTTGGTAGAGCAACTCGTTTACACGCGCGCCAATGTTTTTCAGGGGAGTCCATCATGCAATCAAAAAAATTGATCTTATTGATAAATCGGTGTCTTACTCTATATATTCGAGGGAACAATAGCCTGACAAATAGTTGGTTCGGTCCGCTTTGGGTGCCAATTTAGGCTCCAAATAGAACCCATCATTGATTCGATAATTGATAAGGTGAATACACAGCCCATTCAATGCTAGGCATAATGAGTATAAGGACCTCAAAAAAATATCTTTTCGTAATATGAACTTTAAGGTGTATGAAGTTTCATATTTGACTCTTTGAGCAGAGCGATAGAGACTCCATTTAACTTAGGTTGATCTAGGCCAGAGGCAGACCTACGTCAAGGTAACTCTTCTTTGAAACACTTTGGTATTGCTCCTGGATCATAATCTAAATAATGAATCAGAGCACGTGGAGCCATCTCGTTATCTTTCTGTTAAGAAAAAGTATGGCGGACTATCTGATATTTATATCAGTTGATGAAAGAGCCCAATGCAAAAAAAAATGCATGTTGGGTCTTTGGAACAGTTCGAATCATTTCGATAATAAAAAGTTTGATCTGTTTTACCGAGAAGGTCTACGGTTCGAGTCCGTATAGCCCTAAAAATTTTTATAGTTTTCATTTCCTCATTCTTGTTTGTTGGTTGTAGTCGGACAGTCGTTTGGCCCATCGAAATAGAATAATTATCACATGCTCCGAGCGATCCCCGCGGGTGAGCATGAAAGGGACAAAATTCATTTCAGTGGGCCCAATCAGTCTTTGTTTGATCTCGGATAAAAAAACTGTCCTTTCTTCTTTGTGGATAAATTACACACAAATTTTTCCTGTTTTCCTATCCAGGATCAAAGGGTTTGGGATATTCCTTTTCTTTTTGTACAAAATCTCTTTTTCTAGATCTCAATATACCCCAATCCAATTGCTCACCAGTCCAATTCTACCTATGCTTACTTTATGCAAGAAGATTGAGGGTCTGTTTGCACTTGGACGAGTTAAGAAGCCCCCAACTCATCGTTTTTTCGGGAGCAGAACCCAATTCGTTGTTTCAGAGATAATGACTGGTTCCTAACTCTATTAGTGTTTGTACCCCTATCGATTTCCATGAGTTGTTTGGGGATTTGGTCTGTCGAATCATTTGAGTTGATAAAGCGCGATTCGATTAGAAGAAGTTTCTTCTGTAAATTATTTAGGATTCGGCTGACTTTCCCGTTGTGATATACTTCGTTGTATAGGGTTCGTTCAACATAATTTTTTTTTTGCATGAAGGCTAACCCAGCGGTTGGTCTTACTTTTGAAAACTCATTTTAATTACATTAATAAGTATTCTCGCCTTTTCGGACCCATTTCAAGTACTAAAGATCGATATTCTAGATTCTTCTTTTAAGACTTCGAGTTCTAATTAAATAACCCACTTCTTTTTGGGGGGGATGGGTTGCAGGTCGAGGTAGTACAGACTCAAAAAATGTAAATTGGGGATAGAACCCTAGGGTTGTTAGATGTAAGGGTTTCTCTCAATTCAATGCATTGAATAAAATCCATTAAGTCTAGAACAAGGATAAAAAATAGAATAGGGCGATGCATTCAGTTTCCGTATCTAATCAATAGAAACAACAATCCTCTAACTGGATTGGATCTTAATGAAAAGAATAAACCAATACCCTTCGGTTTTATTATATGAATATTCAAAAAGGATATAACATACATATAGAATTGTTCATTTTCTTAATAGTATCTTAATTTAATCTTAATCAAAATTCTATATAAATTAGAACTAAAAAAAGATGTAATGTAATTCTTTTTTCTCTTTTTTTTATAGAAAATTTGAGACAAGATAAAAACGATAAGTTTGTAATAAGAGCATAATATGTCTCTAGCATATCGAAATAAGTGAAAATCGGATTCCACTCGATGAATCTTGAAACAAGAATGACCCACAGCAAAAAAACTGGGGAGTTCAATCAAAATTCATTGGTATTTCGACTAAAAAGTTATAGCTTAATTCAAATTCCAGATCGAATCGAAGAATACGGTATATATTTTTCCACATTCATAGGAGTGCATCTATGTTTCTGCTTTACGAATATGACATTTTCTGGGCATTTCTAATAATATCAAGTCTGATTCCTATTTTGGCTTTTTTCATTTCCGGAGTTTTAGCCCCGACTAGGGAAGGACCGGAGAAACTTTCTAGTTATGAATCGGGCATAGAACCAATGGGCGACGCTTGGTTACAATTCCGAATTCGTTATTATATGTTTGCTCTGGTTTTTGTTGTTTTTGATGTTGAAACGGTTTTTCTTTACCCATGGGCGATGAGTTTCGATGTATTGGGTGTATCCGTTTTTATAGAAGCTTTAATTTTCGTGCTTATCCTAATTGTTGGTTTAGTTTATGCATGGCGAAAAGGAGCGTTGGAATGGTCTTAGCTCCTGAATATTCAGACAATAAAAAGAAAAAAGAAGAAAAAAATGACATTGAGACAGTTATGAATTCCATTGAGTTTCCGGTACTTGATCAAACAACCCAAAATTCAGTTATTTCAACTACATCAAATGATCTTTCAAATTGGTCAAGACTCTCCAGTTTATGGCCGCTTCTGTATGGTACCAGTTGTTGCTTTATTGAATTTGCTTCATTAATAGGCTCGCGCTTCGACTTTGATCGTTATGGCTTGGTACCAAGATCGAGTCCTAGGCAAGCGGACTTAATTTTAACAGCCGGCACAGTAACAATGAAAATGGCTCCCTCTTTAGTAAGATTATATGAGCAAATGCCTGAACCAAAATATGTCATTGCTATGGGAGCCTGCACTATTACAGGAGGGATGTTCAGTACTGATTCTTATAGTACTGTTCGAGGAGTTGATAAGCTAATTCCTGTGGATGTTTATTTGCCGGGTTGCCCGCCTAAACCGGAGGCAGTTATCGATGCTATAACAAAACTTCGTAAGAAGGTATCTCGAGAAATCTACGAGGATAGATTTGGGTCTCAACAGAATAATCGATGTTTTACTACCACTCACAAGTTTTATGTTGGACGCAGCACGCATACTGGAAATTATGATCAAGGATTAGTCTATCAATCGCGATCCACTTCAGAGATACCTTATGAAACATTTTTCAAATACAAAAGTTCAGTATCTTCCCACGAATTAGTGAATTAGGGAGGCTGCTTTTCTTTTGTGCAGAAGAATAGCAAATGCCCTTCACTTCAATTTTCAAAAATTTCGTCGTAAACGTGAACTACTTATACAAATGAAAATCCGGGAGAGATTAAAAAAATGCAGGGTCGTTTGTCTGCTTGGCTAGTCAAGCATGGGTTAGTTCATAGATCTTTAGGCTTCGATTACCAAGGAGTCGAAACTTTACAAATAAAGCCCGAGGATTGGCATTCCATTGCTGTCATTTCATATGTATATGGTTACAATTATCTACGCTCTCAGTGTGCCTATGATGTAGCACCGGGCGGACTCTTAGCTAGTGTGTATCATCTTACGAGAATAGAGTATGGTGTGGATCAGCCAGAGGAGGTATGCATTAAAGTATTTGCCCCAAGGATAAATCCCAGAATTCCGTCTGTTTTTTGGATTTGGAAAAGTGCGGATTTCCAAGAACGGGAATCTTATGATATGTTGGGAATCTCTTATGATAATCATCCACGCCTGAAACGTATTTTGATGCCTGAAAGTTGGATAGGATGGCCCTTACGTAAGGATTATATTGCTCCAAAATTCTATGAAATACAAGATGCTCATTGAATGATACGAACCTAATTTTCTTTTTACGCCGCGAGATATTCAAGGAATTTTTTTACAGTCTCTTCTAGAGCAAACAGAGTAATCGAACTCTTTTTCCTATATATGGATATATGGATGCGCAAAAAAATGGGTCCTCATTGAGATTCCCAAATTTGGAAGATATTCTATTTCTTTTTTTATACAGACTTTAAGAAAAAGGGTAGGATTTTCTCTCTCTAGACATTCGGACGATAGCATGTATGTATGCTGATTCGTATCGAATTTGTATGAGTATCTATTATTAACCTGTGGGTTAATAATGGATGCTCAATGTCAGGAACTTAACAGTAGATACTCAATGTCAGGAACCAGATTTGAACTGGTGACACGAGGATTTTCAGTCCTCTGCTCTACCAACTGAGCTATCCCAACCCTTCTTGAGGCACCATCCCCATCCTACTAGAGGGCTTGGGTATATGTCAATTCAAGAGAATCAAAAAGCATTACAAAATCTTACCCAGGCCCTGGAATTTCCGGAATTTTCAAAAAAGAAAACTTTTGAAGTTGAAAATAATGCTGTGAACTGTGAATGATTCAAACGGGGATTCCTTGATCATAGATTTTCTTTTGTACATATATACCACAAGACTTGTGATACGAGAGAGGCTTTTCTGCTCCGATCCTTTTGTGAAATAGTACAGTGAATGATAAATATAGCTAATTTTCGGGCGCTGCCGAAAAGAAAAAAGAGTAGAAGTATAAATAAACAGTTAGGGAGTAAAACGGGCCTTTTTGTGGGGATAGAGGGACTTGAACCCTCACGATTTATAAAGTCGACGGATTTTCCTCTTACTATAAATTTCATTGTTGTCTGTATTGATATTGACATGTAGAACGGGACTCTATCTTTATTCTCGTCCGATTAATCAGTTCGTCAAAAGATATATCAGACTATGGAGTGAGTGGTTTGATCACTGAATATTCGATTCTTCCTTCAACTTGGAATAGATTCACAAAAATGATTCCTTTTTTTTTATGTAAAAAAAATTTTAGGGCGGCATTCATAGAATCTTTGATATTTCAGTACGTATACGTACGTCTCGTATATAGGTTTATCCCCCATTCTTTATGGAGTTTAAATTCAAATTGAATAGAAGGATTCCTCTACCAACGCAGTCAACTCCATTCATTAGAACAGCTTCCATTGAGTCTCTGCACCTATCCTTTTTTTATTCTCGCTTTCAGAAACCCCTTAATTTATTTTCTGAAAACAGGATTTGGCTCAGGATTGCCCATTTTTAATTCCAGGGTTTCTCTGAATTTGAAAGTTATCACTTAGTAGGTTTCCATACCAAGGCTCAATCCAATCAAGTCCGTAGCGTCTACCGATTTCGCCATATCCCCTTTTTAGTTTGAGCCGAAGATCTGGCCGGGATGCCATCCCTTTCTTTTTTTCGTTCATGCTGGAACCGTTAACCGTTGAATTCATTAGATACAGCTTATCTATCTAAAAGGTTTCTCTCTTTACTCCTCTTTGATTTCTTTTTTATCTACCCCTTTTTCTCTATTGAAGGACCTACATTTGGTTTAATCAGAAATGATTCTATCATTGATGTATCCGCAATTCAATATGGATGGATATATATCACATATATATTCCTCTCTTCCTCTCACTTTTCCCGCCCGATTTTAAATACTTGAACGTTCGATTCTTTTTTTAGAATGCCATATTTTTCTTAATTTCTAATAATTTAGAATTAAGATATTGATAATCATATTCATATAAATTATAAATATAAAAGAGAATTATGGAAAAGAAAAAATGTAGAATTTCTTCCCATTGAAAATTTTGATATCATATATCACTCTATTTATCGTTATATTAATTCTTATGTTATATTATATTGTTATAGAATACCATTCTATTCAGTATTCATTTTTTCTCTATTCATATTCATTATCGATTTTGAATAGCTAAGAGCTAAGTAGTTGACTGAATTCCTATGCACAACACAATTTCTGTTATGTGAGCCCGCTTAGCTCAGAGGTTAGAGCATCGCATTTGTAATGCGATGGTCATCGGTTCGATTCCGATAGCCGGCTTTTCTCTCTTTGTTCCATTTTATACTTTATTACATGATTAATAATGTCTGGTTGAACTCAAGGTATATTGAAAATACTTTTTTCCTTTTCTCAAAAATAGTGGATCTATTATGTCGTAAGAACTTCCAACTATGAATAAAAAACGGATTCGAGCGGTTGGTTAGATCTCTACAGAACAAATTAGGACAAAGTCTCCTTACCTTGCTATATATACAAAAGAGTCTGAATATTGATACAATTCATCTCATTCTTCTTTGTAGTACAGTACTTAACTTCAGTATATTTTTTTCGTTTATCGTTTAGTTCAGTCTTAATTTAGGTTTATTCTGTAAATAAAAAAGGAGTTTTTATGTCTCGTTACCGAGGGCCTCGTTTCAAAAAAATACGCCGTCTGGGGGCTTTACCGGGACTAACTAGTAAACGGCCTAAAGCCGGAAATGATCTTAGAAATCAATCGCGTTCTGGGAAAAAGTCTCAATATCGTATTCGTCTAGAAGAAAAACAAAAATTGCGGTTTCATTATGGTCTGACAGAGCGACAATTACTTAAATATGTTCGTATCGCCGGAAAAGCCAAAGGGTCAACTGGTCAGGTTTTACTACAATTACTTGAAATGCGTTTGGATAACATACTTTTTCGATTGGGTATGGCTTCGACCATTCCTGGAGCTCGGCAATTAGTTAACCATAGACATATTTTAGTTAATGGCCATATAGTAGATATACCAAGTTATCGCTGCAAACCCCGAGATATTATTACGACGAGGGATGAACAAAAATCCAAAGCTCTGATTCAAAATTATCTTGATTCATCCTCCCATGAAGAATTGCCAAAACATTTGACTCTTCACTCATCCCAATATAAAGGGTTAGTCAATCAAATAATAGATAGTAAGTGGGTCGGCTTGAAAATAAACGAGTTGCTAGTCGTAGAATATTATTCCCGTCAGACTTGAACCTAACTCAAATAGCAAGGCAAGGATTCGGAGAATTTTTCCCCCTTTTCGCCGAAGTAAATTGACCGAAGCTAAGGGGTTTGATCCGGATATTTTTCCCATTCATGTATCATAAATGGATCCGCGGGGATTTTTTTATGTCTTGGCGACCCTTTAATCAGTATTTTTCGTACCACCCCAATTAGGAATATAGAATTCATTTCAAAGAAAGGTCTACCTCGTGGAATAATCCTATTCCTTGTTATTTGATCCATTGTGGTCAATAACGCTCTTGAATTAGGCAAAGATAAGGAAAGAGAGGGATTCGAACCCTCGGTAAACAAAAGCCTACATAGCAGTTCCAATGCTACGCCTTCAACCACTCGGCCATCTCTCCTACAAAATTTTATGATTATGACCCAGAAATCGGGTGAATAGCGAGCCATTCATATTTATTTTTGCAATATAGGTACGACTAACCGATTATAACAATTCGAAATATGAAAATGGATGGGATTTTGGTCATAGAATTATTATTCTATTCTTTTTCCTTCTTTGAATCATAATCTGTAGGAAATATTAATTGAATGTTTAGAACGAGTCTTTTTTTATGTTATTTCGTCCTGTACAATTCCTTTGTTTGTGGGATTCTTTTCCCATGCGAGGTAATGAGAAGAATTATAGAATGGATTGCGAACTATGCCTAGATCACGGATAAATGGAAATTTTATTGATAAGACCTCTTCAATTGTGGCCAATATCTTATTACGCATAATTCCGACAACTTCCGGAGAAAAAGAGGCATTTACCTATTATAGAGATGGTGTGATTTGATTCTATTTAGTGTTCTCCGTCTTACGAGTAAAGGCACGCAGGGTTGGATTCGGTATAAAACGAAAGGCGTTTATTGAAATAAATCTGCAAAAAATCTACGCTTCTTGAAGGTGAAGTTTGGAAATAGAACAATTCCTTCTATTGTGTATCCCCGATTGATGCAGCCTCAGATACTTCAATTTTCTAATCTAGTATTGAACGAAAGGTTACACCTATAGGTTCTTCTGTATTAGAGGTCCATCCTACTCCATCAGTACCAATAGGCGGCATAGGGGAAGAAGCACTACACCTAGGAATCAACAAAAAAAACTTTGTTATAAATTATCCCTTTCCTTATCGGGATCGGAACTAACAAGAATGGTTGGGACAACAAACATCCATCTCGTTTGTACTTTGGATACCTATATAACCATCAAAGACTGTTGAAGTGACTAATTCCTGGAAATAGGGGGCGTTGAGGACAAAGAAATTGTTGGAGTAACCTTTTCTATCTAGCAACAACACGATTAGTGTTAAGAAAAGACCTCTTGCAGGAAGGCTGGCTAGAGATTTCTTGTAAAAACACTAGTCCCTGTCAGTTCATAATGAGAATATTTCAATATTCTTTTGGTTCCATGGATTATTATCATTCATTATGCACAGAAGGGAGGAGCCGTATGAGATGAAAATCTCACGTACGGTTCTGAAACGGGGATTCTTTGAATAGAATGAACGACCGTAACGGATGTCAGCTCAATCCGAAGGAAATTATGCGGAAGCTTTACAGAATTATTATGAAGCTATGAGACTAGAAATTGATCCCTATGATCGAAGTTATATACTGTATAACATAGGCCTTATCCACACAAGTAACGGAGAACATACAAAAGCTTTGGAATATTATTTCCGGGCACTAGAACGAAATCCATTCTTACCACAAGCTTTTAATAATATGGCCGTGATCTGTCATTACGTGCGACTATCTCCACTATAGAAAGAGGGAAAGAAAGATAAAATACGCTAGTAAATACTAGAGGATAGGCTTTCTACATATGTATCGTACAAAGCAACGATTTTTATTAGCTGTAGCAAAGAAAGATACTTCATAAAAGCCAAAAAATGAAGAAATGAATATGCCTATAATACTATATTCTATGGATAGATAAAAGATCTAATTGATAGGGGAAGCGCCGTAAAGATCAATTAGTGAGATTTTGGGTCGATACAATAAGAAAAAACTGCTTACTTATGTCATGATATGAGATATAAGTTAGGAATCAACTTATGTAATAGGGTTGATCCACTAAGGTATTGAGCAGCGGTGTAGCATCAGATCCCAAAGATAGTAAGTCCTTTCTTTCTTAGAGAGGAAAGTCTTTTTCAAAGATTCTATATGAAAATGAAACGGAGATAGTTACCTTTCAGAAAAAGATAACTATAGTGGGGTTCATTTTTCTGAAGGTAGGAGAAAAGATAAAACTTATTTTGAATCAAAATGAAAGTTTAAAACTTATGTAAATGTAATTAACCCCTTCTGGTTAACCCGAGAAACAAAAATGGGATAGATTTATGAAAAATCTTATTTAGTTAGATAGGGTCGATTAAGATAAGATGGGACACCAAAATAATTTATTGCTGAGCCGTATGAGGTAGGAAACTCTCAAGTACGGTTCTAAGGGAAGGAATCGACCCACCTATTCCGACCGAGGAGAACAGGCCATTCGGCAGGGAGATTCTGAAATTGCGGAAGCTTGGTCCGATCAAGCTGCGGAGTATTGGAAACAAGCTATAGCGCTTACTCCAGGTAATTATATTGAAGCGCATAATTGGTTGAAGATCACGCGGCGGTTTGAATAAGAACACTCTTTTTATCCGTCAGTAAAAAAAATGGATCTTTCCTCTGGGAAGAGCTAATCAAGGAATTTCATTGTATCCCTTCTAAGATTGTTCTGTTCTATTTCGTTTAGTACCTCGTAGGCATAAACGATACCCGACTACAGTACATCATACATCCCTTTTTGCTATTCAAACTAAAAAAGCCTTTGAATGTGGATACTGGGGTCTTGGTCTTATTCATGACTGCCCCAATGAAGTGATTTGGAATCGAGCAATAGTCATACGTTCTATGTAAGATACGAAGCAGCTCCATCTAAGCACCTGTAATTTACATATGAATCCAAAAAAGAGTTTTTGTGTCAAGTCAAAGCCGGGAAAGGATTTTCAAATATTATAAAGGTCCGTTGAGCGCCTCATGGCTATGTCATAATAGATCCGAACACTTGCCCCGGATCGACTTCCAGATCATAATTGCTCTAGTAAATAACTAAACAAAATAAATAGCTGGGAGATAGGAAGGAAAGGAACTAATTATAAATAGATTTCAGAAGTTCACTAATTACTTGACTGTTGGCAGGTCTCTTTGTATGTGTTGTCCGGAAAGAGGAGGACTCAATGATTATTCGTTCGCCGGAACCAGAAGTTAAAATTTTGGTGGATAGGGATCCCGTAAAAACTTCTTTCGAGGAATGGGCCAGACCAGGTCATTTCTCAAGAACAATAGCTAAAGGCCCTGATACTACCACTTGGATCTGGAACCTACATGCCGATGCTCACGATTTCGATAGCCATACCAGTGATTTGGAGGAGATCTCCCGAAAAGTATTTAGTGCCCATTTCGGTCAACTCTCCATCATATTTCTTTGGCTGAGTGGCATGTATTTCCACGGTGCCCGTTTTTCCAATTATGAAGCATGGCTAAGCGATCCTACTCACATTAGACCCAGCGCTCAGGTGGTTTGGCCAATCGTGGGCCAAGAAATATTGAATGGTGATGTGGGTGGGGGTTTCCGAGGAATACAAATAACCTCTGGGTTTTTTCAGATTTGGAGAGCGTCCGGAATAACTAGTGAATTACAACTCTATTGTACTGCAATTGGTGCATTGGTCTTTGCGGCGTTAATGCTTTTTGCTGGTTGGTTCCATTATCACAAAGCTGCTCCAAAGTTGGCTTGGTTCCAAGATGTAGAATCCATGTTGAATCACCATTTAGCGGGGTTACTAGGACTTGGATCTCTTTCTTGGGCGGGACACCAAATACATGTCTCGTTACCAATTAACCAATTTCTAGACGCTGGAGTAGA
>JAJJMC010017791.1:52500-57500 GCA_023531435.1 Papaver californicum
AGTAGGCGATCCGGCGGGTATGCCCCCATCGTCTAGCGGTTCAGGACATCTCTCTTTCAAGGAGGCAGCGGGGATTCGACTTCCCCTGGGGGTAGGGTACTACGAAAGGAGGTTGATCATGGATTTATCCATAAGTCTAAAATGGATTCTTCCTGGGTCGATGCCCGAGTGGTTAATGGGGACGGACTGTAAATTCGTTGGCTATATGTCTACGCTGGTTCAAATCCAGCTCGGCCCAAAAATCCGCCGATCCATCATGAGATAATAGAAAAAATTTTGCCTCCAGAAACCAGACAAAGAAACGAAGACTTTTTTATGCTATATCCTTAATTTTTTTGTTCCCATAGATTCTACTTTCTAATGATCTGGTCTGTACCCTTAATTTCTAAGGGAGGGGTAAAGAAAAAAAGACTTTTTCTTTTTTATTTATTATGAAATGATTTGACTACTAGTAATACGTGCCGTTCTCACTAAAGCCCATACCCATATGAATATCAACATATCGCTTCTATCTCTGTTACAATACAGCGATTCTAAATAGAAATATGCTATGAATTTAATAATAAGAATATGTATCCTTTACATCTTATTTCCCTGGGATTGTAGTTCAATTGGTCAGAGCACCGCCCTGTCAAGGCGGAAGCTGCGGGTTCGAGCCCCGTCAGTCCCGACCTAGGATCCGATGAATCCGTCAACTCATTTCTCTATTTTCGGTGAAGAGGGAGGACTGAAAACAAGATCTAATTTCCGCCGGAGGTCTTTTTTATCATCGAAGAAATACAAGAATTTTCATTAATTCTCGACTAGTACTGATTCGTGGGGAGAGCTAGATTGGTACAATTGGTGGTAGGGTCCTATTCGGGATTTCAAGAGATACCGCACAGGTTTTCCTTTTTCTATTGGTTCTGATCCATGGAATTCAATATAATACCCACCCGGTTCCCGAGAGCATACCTACAAATTGAATTCCTTCATTGTGTGATACAAAATTAACTTGACCTTAACATAGTTGGCGCGCCAGAATCCTTTTCAGATTCTATTAAAACCACCTCCTTATTTTCTAGCTCCTATTTTTGGGAACCGCAATTCCTAATTGGAAACAATCTATCTATCTCACTTCCATACCGAATTTCGGATATGATATATGTTCCGGTTTCAATCCAACGAAAGAAGCTTTTATTTTAAAAAAAGAGAGATCAAAGAAAGATCTGCCCTACCCCGCTTAATAAAGAAATTAATAATATTTCTTCTCCTGTTTTTTCTTTGATGAAGGGGTCCTATCGAAGCAAGAGTAAACTCCAAAAAAGTACATTTCTAAAAAAACGAGATCTTTTATACCCGAATCCATCTTTATTACACCTCTTTGTCTTCCAAGAAATTTAGATCATAACAAACTAAATGAGTTTCGAACTTCACTTTTTTCCATTTCATTTCTACTGTTTGGGTTTGTGACCAATTGAAATGGAAGACGGGTCAGATGATACCTCATCAGCTGGTTGTATACGGAAGACGGTAGGTTATAGAAAAGAATGAAAAACGAAAAGGGATTCTTTGTTGTATCAAGAATTCCTTTTTTAATTCGTTATGGATAAAAGATCCTCCTATGTTATACTATTCAATTCTCGACAATGAATCGATCTGAAAGCTCAGATATTGTTATTCATGATATTGATCCGATTCAATATCAAATAACATTGGGATGCAATTCATTTCATTGAATTTAGAGGAGAAGATTTATCATCTCTATGGGATTAGATCCCGAGTTATTGTGAAGTAAAAAACGATGGGATTATGGAAGTAAATATTCTCGCATTTATTGCTACTGCGCTGTTCATTCTAGTTCCTACTGCTTTTTTACTTATCATCTACGTAAAAACAGTCAGTCAAAATAATTGATTCGAATGAAGCTTGACTTCTTTATTCTTATCAATGATTGAAGAAATGAAAGGTATTTTCATTCCACGTCTTAAATGAAATGGGCGGACTAGAATCAGCAGTATATGAGATCCGGTAGTATGGTAGAAAGATATCAATTTCTTTCTACCATACTTTCTATTATTGTATTGTCTCAAGTTGTACTGGTACTGTATAAAGAGGGATAGGCTTCATCTAGATTAATCTACAATATGTATCTTGTATTTTCATATATGTACATATCTATAAATTTCATATATGTGATGTACATCATGTAAATAACACCCCAATTCTAGTTCTTCCTTGCATCTATTTTTTTGTTTGATTGAAAGGTTTTTTTTCATATAGTCCATTACTGTAATTCAATATAATTTGCAAATGGAAATTTCATATTTAAAATCCCTTTACGATATATGAAAAAATGGCTACAGTTTGATTACTCAACTCAATTAGTAGTGCTTTTAGAGTCCACTTCTTCCCCATACTACAAGTGAAAGGGAAAATGTAAAGACTACCATTAAAGCGGCCCAAGCAAGACTTACTATATCCATGTGAATTATGTCCCCTATCTCTATGAATATGAAGGAATTCGTCCATTATTGATCACTAATAATAGTGGAATCTATGGTGCAGAGTCAAAAAGGGATTATGACCAAACGCTATTGATCAAACAATCCAAAAAATCCACCCACAACAAGTTCCTATATGATTTCTGGTAGAAAAGGGAAGGATTAACCACAAGCAAGATACACAGGGACTTTCTTTGTATTATCAAGGAAATCCTCTTTAATGGAAGATGTAGGAATAGTAAGGCCTATTGTTTAGTTTCTTTTGTTGACCTTCATAAGCAAAAAGCATAAAATATACAATCAAGGTAGATCACTACCTACCCCATATCTCTTCAAAAGAGGGTTTTTTCCTTTTGGTTTCCTCTCGAATCTATTGCTTCTGCTGAGCAAAAAAAGAAAGTATTTCTCGGTTTTTGTAGATGAGGCGGCACCCGGATTTGAACTGGGGTAAAAGGATTTGCAGTCCCCCGCCTTACCACTCGGCCATGCCGCCAAACGGATATAAAATAGAGGGAACGCTCTCTTCTTTATTATTTCTTGAATCTCATTGTCTTTATCCCTTTCCTAAACCTAAAAAACCCTTTTTTTTGAACCCAGTTGATTCCCTTCGATTGATTGTATGGTATCTCAAATCTCAAAATAAACAACACCTAAAAACTTCCCCCTTTTTTTATCTTTCAAAAGCGAATGTGCTTTTTCAGTTACAGAATGAAAAATGCAGGGCAAATAGGAACCATTAACTATTGACTTGAATTCATGAAGAGTTCTTGGAACTCCAATTTCGTTTCCTTAACAACGGCATCAAAATGAAGTTGATACACAACTTATCAGTATCAATTCTTTTCAATAATCAATCTTTTTCAATTAAATTTACATTATAACAACAATTATATATATATGTAAACCCCGGAACAGAGATTGTTACAAAGATATCCTAATCAGGTATCTTAGCCATATATGTCTATAAGGAATTATCGTGCTTCCTTTTTTCTTTTTTTCTCTCATTCATAGAGAACAGATCAAACCTTGAATCATTTCTTTTTCTGGTACCCAACCGGATTGTAATATCATAATAATAGGTAGAAATTGGATTCCTTTTGATATTCTATACAAGACTCTAAAAAAAGTATAATCGGCATAATTATGATTCCAGGAATGTTTTATCCTGTTGCAAATTCTAATTTGAGTAGAAAATTCTCCTTATTGCTCCGCTCAATGGTATGAAGTTGGGTAAAATTTCATGTGATTCAGTAAACAGAATATACATTCCATCATTGCTAGATCGATCCATATGGTTCGATGAAGAATGAGCCAATAATGGGATTTTGCTATAAATGGGAAGCTTAAGATGCTCCGGGATGGAAATGAGGGAATGTCTACAATACCTGGGTTTAGTCAGATACAATTTGAGGGGTTTTGTAGGTTCATTGATCAGGGCTTGATGGAAGAACTTTATAAATTTCCAAAAATTGAAGATATAGATCAAGAAATTGAATTTCAATTATTTGTGGAAACTTATCAATTGGTAGAACCCTTGATAAAAGAAAGAGATGCTGTGTATGAATCATTGACATATTCTTCTGAATTATATGTACCTGCGGGATTAATTTGGAAAACCGGTAGGGATATACAAGAACAAACCATATTTATTGGAAACATTCCTCTAATGAATTCCCTGGGAACCTTTATAGTAAATGGAATATACAGAATTGTAATCAATCAAATATTGCAAAGCCCCGGTATTTATTACCGTTCAGAATTGGACCATAACGGAATTTCGGTCTATACCGCCACCATAATATCCGATTGGGGAGGAAGATCAGAATTAGAGATTGATCGAAAAGCAAGGATATGGGCTCGTGTGAGTCGGAAACAAAAAATATCTATTCTAGTTCTATCATCAGCTATGGGTTCGAATCTAAGAGAAATTCTAGATAATGTTTGCTACCCTGAAATTTTCTTGTCTTTCCCGAACGATAAGGAGAAAAAAAAGATTGGGTCAAAAGAAAATGCCATTTTGGAATTTTATCAACAGTTTGCTTGTGTCGGCGGGGATCCGGTATTTTCTGAGTCCTTATGTAAGGAATTACAAAAAAAATTTTTTCAACAAAGATGTGAATTAGGAAGGATTGGTCGACGAAATATGAACCGGAGACTTAATCTTGATATACCTCAGAACAATACATTTTTGTTACCACGAGATGTATTGGCAGCTGCGGATCATTTGATCGGAATGAAATTTGGAATGGGTACACTTGACGATATGAATCACTTGAAAAATAAACGTATTCGCTCTGTAGCGGATCTGTTACAAGACCAATTCGGATTGGCTCTGGTTCGTTTAGAAAATGTGGTTCGAGGAACTATATGTGGAGCTATTAGGCATAAATTTATACCTACTCCCCATAATTTAGTAACATCCACTCCATTAACAACCACTTATGAATCATTTTTCGGTCTACACCCCTTATCTCATGTTTTGGATCGAACTAATCCATTGACACAAATAGTTCATGG
>JAJJMC010017791.1:60000-62500 GCA_023531435.1 Papaver californicum
ATGTGTGATTTGATCAAAATTCTTATTTTACAGATTGGGACTAAGAAACTGTCATCCCATTCACTCCGATTGGGATGCCCTGACTCTGACATGTCTCGTGGTAGGAGTAACATGAAGCTCAGAATTATGGATGTATTTAATACTCCAAAAAAGGGAATTGATCTATGGTCGATTCCGTAACAGAAAAATAGGAATTGCTAGTTGTACCTCGTGAAAAAGACTTCTTTCGTGGAATTAGCCATTCCATTTGTTTTAGAAAGAAATTATGTTCTAGTAAGCAAATATGACATGGTTACAAGGGCCTATTCATCGCGTATAGGCTTTAAGGGCATCATGTCATAACCGTCGAGGTTAAGTAGGGGCCTAAAAGATCGAATGGAATGATACATAGACAAGTAAATCCCTTATGAGTTCCAAGGTATTCTTTTAAAAGGGATTTGGTATTCGAAGGGAGGTAGACTACTCAAGAATTTCACATTTCATTTCATTGAAATGTTGGTTGGTCCTGATTGGGAACTTGAGTAAGGAGTAGATCGTTGGGGGTTTTCTAAAAAAAAATTTTAAACGAGAACCCCTTATTTGATGTAACTACTTGAGCCGGATGAGAGGAAACCCTCGCGTCCGATTTTTAAGGGGGGAAATCCTATACTATAAGGAACCTATCCCAATTTTTCTTTTGCTAGGACCGTAGCTAAAAAACCTACTTTCTTACGATTACGAGGTTCATTCGAATATGAAATCCAATCTTGGAAATACAGCATCCCACTTTTTTTTACTACTCAAGGCTTCGATACATTTCGAAATCGAGAAATCTCTACTGGAGCAAGTGCTATCAGAGAACAATTAGCCGATCTGGATTTGCGACTTATTACAGATTGTTCATTGGTAGAATGGAAAGAATTAGGGGAAGAAGGGCCCACGGGTAATGAATGGGAAGATAGAAAAATAGGAAGAAGAAAGGATTTTTTGGTTAGACGCATGGAATTAGCTAAGCATTTTATTCGAACAAATGTGGAAGCAGAATGGATGGTTTTGTGCCTACTACCAGTCCTTCCCCCCGAATTGAGACCGATCATTCAAATAGATGGGGGTAAACTGATGAGTTCGGATATTAATGAACTCTATAGAAGAGTTATCTATCGGAACAATACTCTTACCGACCTATTAACAACAAGTAGATCTACGCCAGGGGAGTTAGTAATGTGTCAAGAAAAATTAGTGCAAGAGGCCGTGGATACACTTCTTGATAATGGGATCCGCGGACAACCAATGAGGGATGGTCATAATAAAGTTTATAAGTCTTTTTCAGATGTAATTGAAGGCAAAGAAGGAAGATTTCGCGAGACTTTGCTTGGTAAACGTGTCGATTATTCGGGGCGTTCCGTAATTGTCGTGGGCCCTTCGCTTTCATTACATCGATGTGGATTACCTCGCGAAATAGCAATAGAGCTTTTCCAGACATTTGTAATTCGTGGTCTAATCAGACAGCAGGTTGCTTCAAACATAGGAGTTGCTAAAAGTAAAATAAGGGAAAAAGAACCTATTGTATGGGAAATACTTCAAGAAGTTATGCAAGGGCATCCTGTATTGCTGAATAGAGCACCCACTCTGCACAGATTAGGCATACAGGCATTCCAACCCATTTTAGTGGAAGGACGTGCTATTTGTTTACATCCATTAGTTCGTAAGGGGTTCAATGCAGACTTTGATGGGGATCAAATGGCTGTTCATGTACCTTTATCTTTGGAGGCTCAAGCGGAGGCTCGCTTACTTATGTTTTCTCATATGAATCTCTTGTCTCCAGCTATTGGGGATCCCATTTCCATACCAACTCAAGATATGCTTATGGGACTCTATGTATTAACGATTGGAAATCGTCGAGGTATTTGTGCAAATAGGTATAATCCATGTAATCACCTAAACTATAAAAACGAAAAAATTGACGATAATAACTATAAATATACAAAAGAAAAAGAACCCTATTTTTGTAGTTCCTATGATGCACTTGGAGCTTATCGGCAGAAACGAATAAATTTAGATAGTCCTTTGTGGCTCCGGTGGCGACTAGATCAACGCGTCAGTGGATCGAGAGAAGTTCCCATCGAAGTTCAATATGACTCTTTTGGAACCTATCATGAGATTTATGGACACTATTTAATAGTCAGAAGTGTAAAAAAGGAAACTCTTTGTATATACATTCGAACCACCGTTGGCCATATTTCGTTTTATCGAGAAATTGAAGAAGCCATACAAGGGTTTTGTCGGGCCTCTGCCTATGGTACCTAAGTTAAGTAATTATATGATACCCGCGGGAATTCGGGTCTCTTCGAGTCCACTAGTATCATAATTCCTGAATGTCTACACGACGCAAGATCGAGGAAAGGAAGTCTTCGAATCACTGACTCAAACCTATTGTCGAATCCTACTCAGCGGAATATGGAGGTACTTATGGCAGAAAGGGCCGATCTGGTCTTTCACAATAAAGCGATAGATGGAACTG
>JAJJMC010017791.1:65000-70000 GCA_023531435.1 Papaver californicum
TCATGCTTCTTTTGTTGAAGTAAGGGTAAACAACCTGATTCGCTATTTCATAAGAATGGACTTAGTGAAGTCCCCTATTTCGTATACCAGAAAAAGAAATGATCGGAGGGGGGCAGGATTAATATGGATCCCGGATAATGGATCAGATCGTACTAACCTCAATCCATTTTCGTTTTATTCCAAGGCAAGGATTCAACAAGCATTTACCCAACATCAAGGAACTATTCGTGCGTTGGTAAATCGAAATAAGGAATCCCAACCTTTGATCATTTTGTCATCATCTAATTGTTCTCGAATGGGTCCATTCAACGGTGTTAAATATAATGACAGTGTGACAACAAAAGAATCAATGAAAAGGGATCCCCTAATTTCCATTCGAAATTCATTGGGTCCTTTAGGGATTGTGCCTAAATTTGTGAATTTTTCTTCTTATCATTTAATAACTCATAATCAGATCTTGGTAAAAAAATATTTGCTACTTGACAATTTAAAACAGACTTTCCAAGGACTTAAATATTATTTAATGGACGAAACTGGGAGAATTTATAATCCCAATCTAGGAAGTCACATCATTTTGAATCCATTAAATTTGAATTGGTTTTTTCTCCAGCACGATTATTGTGAAGAGACAGCGACAATAATTAACCTTGGACAATTTATTTGTGAAAATGTATGTATATCCAAATATGGACCCCGCCTCAAAGCGGGTCAGGTTCTAATTATTCGTGTTGGCTCTTTAGTAATAAGATCGGCCAAACCCTACTTGGCTACGCCAGGAGCAACCGTCCATGGACATTATGGTGAAACCCTTTCTGAAGGAGATACATTAGTTACATTTATCTATGAAAAATCGAGATCAGGTGATATAACGCAGGGTCTTCCAAAAGTGGAACAGGTTTTAGAAGTGCGCTCGCTTGATTCAATATCAATGAACCTAGAAAAAAGGGTTGAAGGTTGGAACGAACGTATAACAAGAATTCTTGGAATTCCTTGGGGGTTTTTGATTGGCGCAGAGTTAACCATAGCACAAAGTCGTATCTCTTTGGTTAATAAGATTCAAAAAGTTTATCGATCCCAGGGGGTGCAAATCCACAATAGGCATATCGAGATTATTGTGCGTCAAATAACATCAAAAGTTTTGGTTTCGGAAGATGGAATGTCTAATGTTTTTTCACCCGGAGAACTTATTGGATTGTTGCGAGCGGAACGAACGGGACGAGCTTTGGAAGAAGCGATCTGTTATAGAGCCGTCTTATTGGGAATAACGAGGGCGTCTCTGAATACTCAAAGTTTCATATCCGAGGCGAGTTTTCAAGAAACTGCTCGAGTTTTAGCAAAAGCCGCTCTACGAGGTCGTATCGATTGGTTGAAAGGTCTGAAAGAGAACGTTGTTCTGGGGGGGATGATACCTGTTGGTACCGGATTCAAAGGATTAGTGTATCATTCAAGGCAACACAGCAATATCCCTTTTGAACTAAAAAAGAATAACCTATTCCGAGGGGGGTTTAGAGATATTTTGTTCCAACACAAAGAATTATTTGATTCTTACATCCCAAAGAATATCCACGATCCATCAGAACAATTATTTACGGGATTTAATGATTCCTAAGAGCGGATTAATCCTTTTAACTTAACTTTAAACTATCTGGTCTAAAGATAATAGTGAATAGAAAGGAATTTATGGCTTGGCCCGTGTATCAACGGCCAATCTCTGGTAAAAGGTTCCATCGGAACAATTCTTTATTTAGTATTTAGGGTATCTCATCTCTTAAAAAAAAGGGAAGCGTGGGGAGAAATGACAAAAAGATATTGGAACATTAATTTGGAAGAGATGATGGAAGCAGGAGTTCATTTTGGTCATGGTACTAGGAAATGGAATCCTAGAATGGCACCTTACATCTCTGCAAAGCGTAAAGGTATTCATATTACAAATCTTACTAGAACTGCTCGCTTTTTATCAGAAGCTTGTGATTTAGTTTTTGATGCAGCAAGTAAAGGAAAGCAATTCTTAATAGTTGGTACTAAAAATAAAGCAGTTGATTCAGTAGCATCGGCTGCAATAAGGGCTCGGTGTCATTATGTTAATAAAAAATGGCTCGGTGGCATGTCAACGAATTGGTCCACTACAGAAACGAGACTTCATAAGTTCAGGGATTTGAGAGCGGAACAAAAGAAGGGAAGACTCAACCGCCTTCCGAAACGAGATGCAGCAATGTTGAAGAGACAATTATATCACTTGCAAACATATCTGGGTGGGATCAAATATATGACGGGGTTACCTGATATTGTAATCATCGTTGATCAGCAAGAAGAATATACGGCTCTTCGAGAATGTGTAACTTTGGGAATTCCAACGATTTGTTTAATCGATACAAATTGTGACCCGGATCTCGCAGATATTTCGATTCCAGCCAATGATGACGCTATAGCTTCAATCCGATTAATCCTTAACAAATTAGTATTCGCCATTTGTGAGGGCCGTTCTAGCTATATCCCAAATCGTTGATTAATAATAAGATAAGTCAATTACTTCGAGAACTCCATAGATTTTTTGAATCGGTTACTATATTCTGAATACCAAAAAAGAGATAAAAAAGCTGGGGATATTATGTGATTACTTGATATCCGAAAAATATGATTCAAGTAGACGAGTTGAGAAAGAGATAGTGGAATCAAAATAATTCCTTTTTTAGTTCTATTTCTGCCAGAGGACAATATGAATGTGCTACCATGTTCCGTCAACACATTAAAAGGGCTATACGATATATCCGGTGTGGAAGTAGGCCAACATTTCTATTGGCAAATAGGTGGTTTCCAAGTCCATGCCCAAGTCCTTATTACGTCATGGGTCGTAATTGCTATCTTATTAGGTTCAGCTGCTATAGCTGTTCGGAACCCACAAACTATTCCGACCAATGGTCAGAATTTCTTCGAATATGTCCTTGAATTCATTCGAGACTTGAGCAAAACTCAGATTGGAGAAGAGTATGGTCCTTGGGTTCCCTTTATTGGAACTATGTTCCTATTTATTTTTGTTTCTAACTGGTCAGGGGCTCTTTTACCTCGGAAAATAATACAGTTACCTCATGGGGAGTTAGCCGCACCTACGAATGATATAAATACTACCGTTGCTTTAGCTTTACTCACGTCCGTGGCATATTTCTATGCGGGTCTTACCAAAAAAGGGTTGGGTTATTTCGGTAAATACATTCAACCAACTCCAATCCTTTTACCAATTAACATCCTAGAAGATTTCACAAAACCCTTATCACTAAGTTTTCGGCTTTTCGGGAATATATTGGCTGATGAATTAGTAGTTGTTGTTCTTGTTTCTTTAGTACCTTCAGTGGTTCCTATACCTGTCATGTTTCTTGGATTATTTACAAGCGGGATTCAAGCTCTTATTTTTGCAACTTTAGCCGCGGCTTATATAGGCGAATCCATGGAGGGTCATCATTAACTAGCTTTTCTGATTGATATTCGGGAATTTAAAATAAAGGAAAGAGATCTAAAAGATCTTTTTCCTAAGATTCTTGGCCGATTGATGTCATACCCCCACTTCTATTTGTTCATTCAATTACAATATTAGAATTATATTAGGGTTCATAATTTGAATCCAAATTGTTATGCTATCTAACTTTGATTGTGATTAAACAAAAAACGATGTTTCTATAGAACGATGGATTGGCATTTAAATTTTTTTAATTCAAGGATTGTCCAAAATTCGAATTAATTCCATGCAATTTCATCAACCAAATCCTGATATTGTATTGATATGTAATGATTCGGGCTAATGATAATGAACCAACCAACCCGCCCATTTGGATTCATACGGGATAATGATAACTAAAGGGCAAAGAGGAAGTGACAAATGGGCTTCATAAAAAATAGGTTAGGGGATCGACTTAGGTATATGTAATGGCTATAAACCTATTGTTGTGTATGTTTTTTCTAGAATTCGAATGCATATAGGATGAGAATTCAATAGTTGGTTTACACTATGGAAGAAACATATGTATATGTGATATTAGATATTGACTAGTTATATATGAACTATCCATAGATCTTATTTCCTTTACGATCCCACTCTGAATTTCGATGAGGATTCCAATAGAAGTCCTTCCATTTCGTCTGTGACGAATGAATAAACACATGAAACCAAGAGCATATAGTATAGAAGAGAAAAATAACGAAGAATTGAAAGAATGCTTTGGAACTAAGAAATGGAAGAGCTTTATGGATTGCTAATTGATAAAGACTCGATGGATGGGAACTAAAAACGAGAAATCGAAGTAGTTCTGACGATTCAATAATATAATTACTTCAATTGGATATATGTTAGTAATGGAATCATAAGGCATTATTTATTGGTTGATTGTATCATTAACCATTTATTTATTTTGGTGCGAGGAGCTTACCATGAATCCACTGATTTCTGCCGCTTCCGTTATTGCTGCTGGATTGGCCGTAGGGCTTGCTTCTATTGGACCTGGAGTTGGTCAAGGTACTGCTGCGGGACAAGCCGTAGAAGGTATTGCGAGACAACCAGAGGCGGAGGGTAAAATACGAGGTACTTTATTGCTGAGTCTGGCTTTTATGGAAGCTTTAACAATTTATGGCTTGGTTGTGGCATTAGCACTTTTATTTGCGAATCCTTTTGTTTAATCCTAAGAATTTGAAAGTTTTTTTCTCCATTTTATTGCCCTGGATTTCCTACCTGCTTTTTTGAATTCTATCAAGATTTTACTCTTACAATCACTTTTTTTTGAGACAATATCCGTGGGAAGGACTGATTTGAGGATGAGGAATTAGCAGACCTACTCGCTTTCTTCCTTCCCGTTCTTAGTCCAACGAAACCCTTTTTTTTTAGAAAGCGTTGCAAAAGATGAGGTATTTCACGACTGACATGAGATCTGGACCTAATTCTAATAAGTGTGTTTTTGAGTGGGAACCTCAAATGAAATAAAAAAAATGCAAAATGGAATAATAAAATCTATGTA
>JAJJMC010017794.1:10030-33819 GCA_023531435.1 Papaver californicum
TGTAAGTATATCGTTTTCTAATTATATTGCATGAACACAATTAGTAAACATTTTTTCCTTTTAACTATGAATGCAGCTACAGCGTAACCGAGAGTTACTCAAGTAGTTCTTCAACTGGGACAGTTAAACCAGAAAGTAGGACAACAACGGAAACAACTTCGTACCACCAAAGTGTGAAAGTCAGTCCAGCTGTATTTGAATTAGAGGTGGAGCGTCGGGCAATGAAGCGTCAACTAGAACTCTGTGAAAATCTCATGGAGAATTTAAAAAGCATGGAGTTGTAGTTAACAGAAACATCATTTGTGTTTAAGCCTGCATTTGTATTTACTATTAATGAAAATCTTAATGAAGTTAAAAATCTCTACTGTTTTGACTTGTTTCAGTTCATTTACTTTTAAGCCTGCATTTGTATTTAACAGAAACATCATTAAGATCACAACAGAAACTTAAAAGAGCACAACAGAAACTTAAAAGAGCACAACAGAAACTTAAAAAAGCACAACAGAAACTTGATAACCAATTGATAACCAGTTTAGGATTACAAATAGTTCAGGATTACAAATAGTTCAGGATTACAAATAACTTAAAAGAGCACAAATAGTTCAGGATTACAAATAGTTCAGGATTACAAGAAAATAAGGTGTTTCTCCTTGGCAAATTCAACAAACTCAAGGAATATGATTTGCGCCGATTACAGAACAGAAAAATGGCAGCAACAGTTAACATGTTGTTACCTTATCGCCGTCTTGCTGGCGGCAATCTAGGCCTCCTTATATTCTTATAAACTTCAAGCAAGTCTTCTAAATGCGGTTCATCGTCAAACACGCTTTCGGGTTTGGGCTTCTCAAGATCATCCACATCTCTGGTTAGCCGTTTAGGAACAGGCATAGCAACCCAGTCATCAAAGCTTTTTAAATCTTTGGAATAGAAGACTTGTCTTGCCTCTTCAACAAGAATCACAGGCTCGTCATACTGGCTACTGGAACTCCTGATCTTATTCAATTTAACCAAGACCAAATGTGATTTCGGACATATTTTAACTCCACTTTCTACTTTTACCCAGTCACAATAAAATACCGTCTCATGAAAATCAGTATAATTCAATTCTAGGATTTGGTTGATAACTCCATAATACTTTGTTAAGCGGGTTTCAGGAGATTTATCACTCTTACCAGTCCTAAATGTGGTGTAAGACTCCTAACAGACCCCGTTATCTTGAGTACTACGGTTTTCCTCATAAGATCTTGGAGAAAACACCCAGCCATTTGCGCGATATTTTAGATACTCTTTTCCTCCTACGGGACCTTGTGCCAACCGCCATAAAATTGAATCTGTTTTTTTCTCTGCCAACAACTATGCAAAAAAAAAAAACTAACAACACTGAATCAACCATATAAGCGGTTATGAAAACAAAATAGATATAAGACAATAACTTTTCAACCAACCAGGGAATGAATTCTGTTTGTTTTACAACCTCGTCCATTGTGACCTCCTTACCAGTGGAATCTAACTTGGGTATGAGGGTGTCACAAAACTGCCTACAAATAACATAAACCATATAAAACTGTTGAGATTGTACGCAGTTCATCTACGTACCAGTAATTATGGTTACCTGGAAAAAAGGGATACTATGCAGTTCATACATACCCGTAATAGGCGTCAAGACCTGGAGGGCTTATTCCAGCACCCACCTACGTATTTGTTGAAATTGTACGCTAGTAAGATTCACTTTCTTACCTTTAAGCATAGGACCCACATCACTGAACTCTGATTCTGGTTGTAAAAAGGCTTCCCAAGTGGATTTGTGATTTCCATCGCTTGCGTTTGGCATGCACTCCATCGCATGCCTTACAGACTCATTTATAATACTGGACTCTGCAATAGACCCTTCGATGAATCTTTTGTTGTTTGGTATGTTTTTGTATTGCTTCATTGCCCTGTTTCAGTAGGCATATATATATATATATCTGTAAAAATATAGACAATATAATACAATAAGAAACTAAAAAACAATGAACAACGCACCTTTCAAAAGGATACATCCACCGATACCTAACGGGTCCACAAATCAATGCCTCATCCGCCAGATGGACCATATTATGGACGCTAATATCAAAAAAGGCCGCTGGAAAATACTTTTCTAGAACACACATTGCCTCTGAAATCATAAATCTAGCATTTTCAAGATCAGTTTTACACAAGACCTTAGAGTCTAAAATTCTGAAATACAAGCTGACTTGGTGAAGAGCGGTCTGCAAATCTTGGTGGCGTGGAAAAGCATGTTGAAGTAGCATGGGAAGCAAATGAACCATAATGACATGATAATCGTGTGATTTTAGGTTAGTGATACACAACTTAGTCATATTAACATTGTTGCTGATGTTGAACGAAAAACCACTTGGAAATTTCAAGTCCTTCAGAATCTTGCAGAAATCCATCTTTTCATCTTTGCTCAAGACAAAGGCTGGTATTGGTTCAACTTCAACTCCAGTAAGAGGATTTTCTGTGACCCACATTCCACAATGAAGACCAACCTCCTTCAACTGATCTCGATTATTCCATGACTTCATAGACTTTTTATTGATATCGATGAGCGTGTTCATGATGTGTTCCATAACGTTTTTCTCAGTGTGCATTACATCAACACAGTGCCGTAACCGGAGCATGCGGTAGACTTCAAGCTTCCAAAAGATGTTTTTCTTATAAAATGCACCTGTAAGTTCACCCTCACGACCATCATCCTTATCTGGATCATATGTTTTTCTTTTTAAGGTTTTTTTCGGTTCCAACTTGCCAGGTTGGTAAACAACAACAGCTAATTTTTCTATGGACTCATCTCCAGTCAGTCGCTGTGGAGCAAATCTAAATTCATTCGTTGCTAGACCCAAGTGCCCTCCCATTTTTCTAAATGGATGACCAGACTTGAGGAATATCCGATAATTAGGGTAAATAATCTTTTTACCTCCAATCAAATGGACACTTCTCGTCTTGTCAGCACAACAGACACAAGCAAAGTAACCATGAGTAGTACATCCAGACAATACACCTTGCGCTGGCAAATCGTGAATCCCCCACAACAGGCAAGCTTTGAGTAGAAATCGTTCTTTTCTGTGTGCATCGAAAACCAGTTTTCCTTCCTCCCAAAAGTTATTCAGTTCATCTACAAGTGGTGGTAGAAATACATCTATGTCTTGTCCCGGCGAATTTCTCCCAGGAATCAACAATGATAATACTTGAAACTCAGATTTCATGCACAATGAAGGTGGAAGATTATACATCACCAACATCACAGGCCAACAACTCCAGCCTAAATTCTGCACACCATGAGGATTGAATCCGTCAGTTGAAATTCCAAGCCACACATTTCTGCCCTCTTCTGCAAATAAGGGAAATTTCTTTTTTACTGAAGCCCACAGGGGTGAATCGATCGGATGACGCATGTAATCAGTGGAAACTTTTGCTCGATGGTGCCATGTCATTGCTTCAGCTATCCAGGGTGTACTATAAAATCTCCTCAGTCTTTCTTCAAGGTTAAAGTATCTCAGCACCAGCGCAGGTTCTTTCGTCTCTTTTGTCCCAAATTTCTCTTGTTTGACCAAGTATCTTGATGTGTGACACACCGGACAACTTGTTTCAACGTCGTTCTCTTTATAATACAAGAAACAATGATTTGGACAAGCATGAATAGCTCTATACTTCATCCCCAGTTCTTTCAATATTGACTTCATTGCCGGATATTTCTTAGGCAATGTATTTTCTTTCGGTAGCCACCCTTTTATCATTTCTAATAACTTGGCCATACAATTACCTGATATTCCAAATTGCTTTTTTATATTCTGCAGCTCCACAATCGCAGAGAGTGTACTGACATTGGCTTCACAAGTAGGATACAATTTCTGTCCGGCCAATTTTTTGTACTTCTCGTGTCGCCTCTGCACATCTGGATCATCATCAACTAACTCTCATCATCTGCATCTCCATGAACCCTTTCATTAACTTCAAATGCAGCATCAGTAAAAGGACCCAAATCCGGAAACACCATTAGCTCTTCACTGACTTGCTCATTGACCACATTCTCAACCTGAATGCTTTTTCTATTCTTAACTGGCTGGTTCTCACCATGAAAAACCCAAGTAGTATATGTCTTGTCGAATCCGTACCTCTCCAAATCATACTGCACTAACCCAATTTGTTTACGATGCCCATTTCGACATTTAGCACATGGGCAAGGGCAAAGTGTTCTGTGTACACCATGAACAGTTGCATACTGAATGAAAAATTTCACACCATCTCTGTATTTCTTACCAAATATATCTGATTCAAACATCCATGATTTATCCACTTCTCCGGACATTCTTAAAATCTAACTACTACAAACAAAGTTCACTACCTTGCGAAAATGAGAAACAAACTTATTATTTTTGCTTTCACTAAAAAAGTAAAGCAAAATGAATTATGAATAGCTCCAACCTTCGTTTTATGCAGTAGTATCTCTCTATCTAACATGCTAAATGTAGAGTGTTTATTATCCTTCCTTTTATTTTCGAGTTAATCAAGAATGCATTGGAAGTTCAATGTCGCCTGCCTTACTGGTCCAGAAAAATAATTTCAGGGTGACTGACTGGTTCAATAATCTGAACCATCTACAATTGAAGCTACAGGAATATTCAAGAGAAAATGTTAACCGAGGATAATGCTAGATTAAGGAAGACAAACATAGTGGGAGAAAACCATTCATAAATAAACATAGAGGAAAGGGAGCATACCTAATTATAGGCCTAGAACTATCAATTTGAAAATCAATCTATCAAGGCCAGAACATTTAGACAAAACTATGAGTTCATGGAGGACATCATATCAAAACCCTAATATTAACCTAAAAGATACCACCTGAAAGTTTAGCATTATTAGTATGAGAAGTGTTTCAGAGTGGGCTTGAGTTACTACAGAGCACTACAGAGCACCTAGGTTCATGTAGTCACTGCCTAGGTTATATTATGTTGTTCATATAATTTTTCGGCATTGAAGCTACAGGTATGCTAATCTAGAATGTAGCTTATGTTGATAAGTATCACTACTTAGTAACGTATCTGTATCCTAATGCGTTTAACTAGATAATTCCCAAATATATCAACTAAGCTAAATACAATGCATTCTTTCAAATCACCAATTGAACACTAAAATTGAATTCCTTCAACTGGGTTTAAGCTGATTAGAAGAAATATGAGCTGATTAATCGAGTTCATCGATTAATTTCACCTGAACCCAATTTCATAATCAGATTCTTTGAGCTTATGCAAAGTGGTGAGTTCTAAGATATTCAGAAATCAAAAAATCAGACATTTTTTAAGGTAATTTTACTATATTTTCTTGTTTAATTTGATTTAATTATGAGAACCCAGGTTGAAATTTGGTTAAAGCTTCAAGCTGTGGTGTTGGCGTGTATAAAAGTTGTTGAGAAAATTTGAGGTTTCTGTGTGTTCTGCAGTTCAGTGTCAACTTCTGTAATTTCAATAATTTATCGAATCATGTCAAATTGATTAACTAATTAAACAAGTACCAACCTGTGATGGTTCATCATCAGAAATCATGAAAGCATCAAGTTATTTTCAAACCCAATTTGTGCTGGTTCATCATCATCAATCCCTGTTTTCAACCAATTTTCTTCTTCTTCTTCTCTGTAACTTCTTCTCTGTAACTTCAGAAATTAAACAAGAAAAAACCTCTTCTGCTTCATCATCATAATTCAAGAAATAAGCTAGTTATTTTGAAACCCAATTTGTGCTGGTTCATCATCAATCCATGTTTTCTACTGATTTTGTTTTTCTAGGGTTTCAAATCACTAATTGAAGACTAAAATTGAATTCCTTCAACTGGGTTTAAGCTGATTAGAAGAAATATGATCTGATTGATCGAGTTTATCAATTAATTTCACCTGAGTTAATGCAAGTGGTCGATTAATTTCACCTGAATCCTGTTCTCGGTTCTGTGAGGTGAGAAAACCCGTTACATTTGCGAAATAGAATTGATGAAGGCAAAACATGAGATCCAGTCAAGTCAATTAGTAAAGGCAAGTCAAGCCAAGTCCAGTCCAGTCCAGTCAAACTGGTTCCTCTTTTAATAGGTTCTGCAGAAAATTGTTCGGTTCTAAAATTCTAAATTGGTTCCAGTGGTTCTGGGGTTTAAGTTATTCTAGGGTTCTAAACTAATGACTGGTTCCAAACTAAATACTTAAATTAAAATTCTAATTTCCAAATTATAACTATAACTAAACTTAAATAGAATAACACCCTATGACTGTTACTGGAGTTGTAACTGAATCTATCAGTTACAAACAAAAAAACTGTTATAAATCCTATAGTTACAAAACACCTTAAATGGTGTAGTGGATGATAGTGTTATTAATAAGGTGAATACTTTGTTAGATTCTGCACCTTTGAAGGAAATTTATAATATATTGAAAGCTAAGTTTGAACTTCTACCAGTTTATAAGTCTACCTTATTTCCTTCTATAGAGGAAGATGAGTGTAGTTCTGACCTTAAGGACCCTAGAATCCAACCAACAGTTTTTAATCCATCTGAGAGTAATTTCCACACTAAGTTTGGGGGTACCGATGATTCTTGTGATTGTCAAGTATCTCTGCTTAAAGTCCCTCACTTGGGGCTTGACATTTGCATTTATACCATTTTTCAAGATCATCTTCAAACTAGATTCTCTGAGCCTGTTGATGTCCAAAAAGAAGTCCAATTATTAGAAACCTATTCTATGATCGATGTGGTTTACCTAGGAAATGATACCAAGATTGACTTTGTTTTCCCACCAAAATATTTTCTTCCATTTGTGGGAACGTTTGAATTTCAAACGTGTAAGTTATTCAGTTTTGATACTAAGCCTACTTTAGGAAATTAGAATCGACACATTTGTTTAAGAATAACCATCATTTTCATAGTAGTCAACTGTGTGGGTCAAATATGATTGACTTTGAGGATCCATAATTATTCAGTTTACTATTATGTGCTTCTAAGTTCTTAATTGAGTCTTTCCAGGTTCTACAATCTAATCCTTCTGATCCTGCCTATGAGGAAATTCATCCTAAAGAGATTTATGTAGACCCTTTCATAGAGCCTGAACCTGAACCACAACTAGATGTAGTTTTCTATTTTGATAGTATTATTTTATTCAGATGACCCACAGTTGTTCCGACTATTGCTATATGATTCTTTTCAAAGTTTGTTTCTTTTCAAAGTCTGGCTGAAGACTTTAAACTTAGCACTTCTTGGGAGGTAACCCATGCTCATGCGACACGGTAATATATTTCATTGACTCCTTCCCTTCTATTGGTAACAGTTTCTCATTGTTCATGCTTTTAATCATTCATCTTTAGAACATTGAGGAAAATGTTAGATTTAAGTTTGGGGGTAATGGAGAAACTTTTAGTGAAATATGAAACTCCAAAGTCTATAAACTTGTGAAAAATTCAGGATGACACTAAACATTCTAGGTAGATGGAAACTTAGCTTTTTTTCTATATGAATTGGTGTGCCCAACTAAATGGTCTATTCATAAAAGGATGCCTAGCTCAGGTGTTAGAAATAAAATGATAGTTGTCACCAAATCTCAGAATCTATCTCGACCATTTCACCTTATGTTTTTATTTTTGCAATTTTTTGTGTTTCTCTAAGTGATTTGGTGGGGCACCAATATCGAATTGTTATCACCGCCAGGATGAAATAGAGTGTTTGAGATCAAGCCTCATTATTATATTATTTAGACTATTATTAAATTATTATTTTTTAGTATTGACACTTTGTTAGAAACTCATCCCGACTATGTACCTACGAACTACTATGAACATCTCACAGTCAGTAAAGGTATTGAATCTTTATTGTCATACATATAGTACCCAACATTATTTTTTTGGACTATTTTGTCCAAAAAGATAAGTCTTGGTTGACCTGTACCCACACCCGACCCGATGGATGTGTGTGCTTCGATGCGAAGCACCGTGCGTGTGTAAAATGTGTGGTTGAACCAACTAGCCCATAGCCTAAGTCCTCTCCCCCACAAAAGTGTGTTGACCCAAAAAGTCTCTCTTAGATGCAAATTTCTAATTAAGATGAAGAGGTAACATCTTTAGTTTCTCCTATATGGGACTAAAGGTTCATTCTCAAATAGTGAAAATGAGCCAGTTTTCTTAGAGACCTCTTGGTCTTAAGCCCATTTTCTCTAAGTTTTAAAAAAAAACTAATTAAACTCATTTTGTCCAAGTAAGTAATCTAATACTTGTGTCTCATAAAAACTAAAAATTAAAAATTAAAAATTAAAAAGTAACACCCAAAAAGCACCGACCCCCACCCAAAAAACTTCAAAGGGGTCCCTCAGCCTTTTCAAAACCATGAGGATATTTCCGTTCCTTATGTATATTCAGCAACGTTTTTCCGTTACTAATTAAGAACAGCTTAAACGAACCTATAAAAGCCCAAATTTTGTTTTTTTCTTTATTCACGATTGATCCTGGTTCCATAATTATTAAGGTTTAACTTTTAAATTTTTTAAATAAAACAAAAATGATGCCTGAACCATTTGAAACTCTTATTTATGTTCATAATATTTTTTGTAACAATAACATTATTATTTTGGAACGAATATAAAGAAAAACCTGGTTCATGTTTATTTTTCAGTAAAGGTTCTGAATCTAACAATAAATTTCTCTTGATCGTGTTCTTTTTGTTTTTAGCGGGATTTTTTTTTCTTTTTTGAGATGTTCTTCGAGTTCTCTAATTTGTGCTTGATGGGATTTTTTGATTGACATGTTCTTCGTATTCTTGATATTTTATCTTGATCCAACAACAAGTAATGTCATCACCACTCTAGCCATAAATCTTTCTAAGATCTATTCATCATTTCAATAAAAAACCCAATTAACATGATTAATTTTCCAATCATGATCCATATGCATAATACTAGATGATCGTGCAAGGATGAGGACCGAATGAAAAACGTTTGATTTTTTTTTAGTCAAAGTTTATTTCTGTTCTTTATTAGCGATGGTTTTTTCTCACAACTAGTGATAAGTTTATCCTTTCCAAATAAGCGTGGGTTAGAAATGGATGAAACCATACCCGACATAGGCTACTGGCTTCTTCGCCCGTGTTTTTCCTATTTTAGCCTGTTTTTCTAGGGAAATTTTTCAGTTTCAAAATTTTTCGATTATGATTCAAATTTCTCAAAATTTATTTCATTTTATCACAATTGTATCAATAAATAATTATAAGAAGAAAATTTAGTTTTCGTATAAAATTTTAGTTTCAAAATTCTTCATTTGTGGATCAAATTTATCAAAATTTCTTTCAATTTGGCAGAGTTATAACGACTAATAGCTTTTCAATATAAAAAGCATGAAGAAAAACGATCAGATATCGATCAATTTTGGGAAATGAGTTTTTTTTTTTTTGGAAACTTGATTTTTTAGACCATGAAAATGTGACTAACAAAATATACTCAAGTTACCATATATAAGGATTCATTTTCGTCGTCCAATTAAAGGTTGAGGGTAAAATAGTGTTTCTAATTTCGGTTAAGATACCCCATAGCCAAAAAATATGGATCGCGTATCCCAGAATAACGCAATTCTTTTGTCATCTTTTACACCTATTTTATCAGCCCAACCTAAATAGGTAATCAAAAAAGCCTATTTGGGCTTGTGGGGGGACTGAAGCAAGGGTAAATCAAGCCTTGGTTCCGCCCCTATTACAAAATATATTCAAAAGAAAAAAAATCTCCAATAACAATGTGCAACTATTCAGCAGGGGTACTAGAAATCTATTAGAGGATGGGCTTGACTATTTTTTACCTAGGCTTACGCCTAAATTTCAAACTTTTCTTTTCCAACATAAATTAGGTTTTGAAAATATAGGTTTATATGGCTATAGAGGGAATACAAAAAGGAAGAATTTAGAATCTTTTAAAAGTAATTTGGATGGTACTTAAGGTAATTGGGGAGATGAATTAATGTAGATGGAAAATAGGAAAAATGGGATTAGAAATAGGAAAACCAAAAAAAAGTCTTTATTGTTTATATGCAACTATCCAGTGGCTGAACTAGGGGTCCATTAGGTGTGGTGGGCTTAACTATTATTTTATATGGGTTTTAAGCCTTAATTTTAAACTTTTTTTTCCAACATAACTTAGGTTTTGAAAATAAAAGCTTTTATGGGCTTTGGGGAGGGGGGAAGCCTAAGAACACCCTGGTTCCTCCATGCATGCAACTATCCAAATTCATGCATTCAACACAGGGGTTAAAGCGTGACCTGCTCCTTTCCTCTCCCCCAGAAGACGAGATTTAATTTGAGTGACCATCCGGAAGCCCTAGACTCTAGGAAATAAGAGAGAATACTAGATTCATTCTCAACCAATGAGAAGAAAAAAAACGATTTCAAAGATATTATAAGTTGATAGAACAGAATATAATTGGTACCTCTAAAATGTCCAATCCATATACTGTGAGTCCGTGAGTTTAGTAGCTTGCATGTGAAGATGATTAATGGCTAGCTGTTTCACCTATGATGTAGTTTTAGACTTTAGTATTCTGTCTTCAGACAAGAAGTGAAGGGGGATGTCACGTACTATGTTGCTTTAGAAGGACATTGGCAGCGAAATTGGGCCGGCCACATGGCTTGTAGGTAGCTAATTATTTTAGTGGCTTGTTATGTTGACGCGTGTGAAGGATGTGGACGTGGAAAGGAGCACTAATAAAGCACAACACATGCATTATTGGTACTCACGGCCGGCCCTTCAAATTGCGATTATATAACACCGGCTTTGATTTCCATTGAGAGAAAGAAATTAGAGCTCATTTCATGGAGAGCGTAGGTTCCGATTACATAACCCCATTAATGGTGGAAGAAGAAGAACGAACATATGATGGACGTAACTCCGTCAATAAGTTTAGAAGAGATTTTGTTACTAGCTTGCCTTACAAAGTTAAGTCTGGTGTTGATCCTGAGAACCCTTCTTATATTGATTTGTCGAAAAGTAAAGATTTTCTATCAGGTAATTTTCTAGACTGTTTCATATTAGAACTTAGGATTGAAACTATTTCATATTATTCATCATTTTCTTTTTTGAATTTTCTCATTTACTTTTTTCCTATTAACTTTTTGTGTAGTGGAGACTGATCTCCAAGCCGGTACCAATCACCGATACGAGGTAAATTATTGAATTATTTGTTTTGGAGAAGAAAAAAGCTTATAAGATCAATTATGAATGAAGAATGATGAAATTCCAAGTACTAAGTTATTCTACTTTTGCAGCTATTATGGGTGATCTTGATTGGGTTAATCTTTGCTCTTATTAATCAATCTTTGGCAGCCAATCTAGGTGTAACCACAGGTGAGAATCACACGAACAACAGGGGATAAATTTGAACTCATAACATAAGATTTTCATAGTTATAGTTTTTATATGAAAACTCTGTTTTTAATATCCTTTCTTTTGTTTGTTTTTTTGCTAAAAACAGGTCGACGTTGAACTCCCTGAAGATTTACCCTTGAAAGAAGCCCATGCTATTGGTGAATCCTTGCAAATAAAGATCGAGGAACTGCCAGAAGTTGAGCGAGCATTTGTGCATCTTGACTTTGAATGTGATCACAAGCCAGAGCATTCTGTTCTTAGTAGGTTGCCTAATAGTCAGGCTTGATTCTGTTTCCCTGAAAACTAGCTTATACACTAAGTGCAACATGTGCCACTACTGGAAAGAGAATTCATTTCAACTGTCTATGGTAAACAAAATATCCATCCCATCCTGCTCCATTGTGGAGGTATAGAAGCGGCCATACTATATGGATGAGTTTGTTGTATAAATTAAAGAGTAAGTTCATAAGACAGAAGCCTTGTTTTCGCCACAATCAAAGATGTTTTGTTTTGAACTACCAAACAAAGTTTTCAATTCTATCTGCAGAGAAGGCCTCGATAGTAATTTATCTTTTCTGGTGAATTTTACCAACTCTTTTGACTATCAATGTAATTACTAATGAAGCAAAACAGTTTATGCACCTAATGTGATTAACCTAAGCTAAGAGCTTCTCCAATGGATTGTTTGTGAGACAATTCCACCATAAAAATAATTTGTTGTTTCTATTGCAACTTATGTAAATATCAGTGTTTGTTGTTATTTGTTATTCACAGTAATCGGAACGGCTTTTGCTCTAAACATATTATTCAGCACTCCAGTATGGGGTGGAGTTTTAATTACTGGTCTTAGTACTCTTTTACTTCTTGGACTACAAAAATATGTGTACTGATGAGCCATTTTTATTCGAAAAATGATGCTTCATCCCCATTCTCCTGCATACTCTCCTCCCTCACGAGCTGCAATATTATTAGCAACAGAGTCACATTGAATTCTGACAAAGATCCCTTGCCACTAAGCAAAATTGCATTATCATACACAGAAATGGACCAGAAATGGATACGATTATCTGAGATATAATAGAAGAACATCTTTGTTTTGCTCTAGTTCTTAAAAGCAAGCGATACTCCGAAAGAGATACTATCTCCGTTTCAATAAAAGTGTTACTATCACTTTCAGATTTTAATTTAAAATAAAAAAATGATAGTAACTCTTTTTTAAAAACAAAGTTACCTCAGTTATTTGGCAAAAATAGTTTACCTCAGTTGATAATGATATTTGTAGCCCTTTTTCTCCGGATGAACAAAATGGGGGGTACCCAAAAAAGGTCTCCAACGCTCATGTGCCTACAAGGTTTATGTCCCTGAATTTATATGCTCAAGTTTTTGGAGTAGCCTTTACTTCCGTTATAACTTTACCTATGATGACTTATCAATCAAATGATTTTTAGTAAAGGGAGAGCAGAAAAAAATGATCTGAAGAGAGCGGAAATCATAACGGACTCGTTGATTATGATCTATCCCAATATAATTTTATGATTCGGACCAAAATTACCCTTACTACTTACACCCATTAAAAAAACAAAACACACCCATTCTCTAGACAACTTCACCGCTCCAAACCCTAATAAACTCCACTACCATCGTCACTTTTTCCGTCTCTTAGCTTACAACTTCTCCAATGGATTGTGTGTGAAGAAAAAAATCTTAATCCACATAGGATACACAATCATATTTATAAAAAATATCTCTAACCCATTGATGTAAGGATGATGTGTTAAAAAAAATTTAAACACCCTCTAAGTGAACCTTTAGTTCTAGACATTCACTTAGAGGATGTCTTCACATTTTATTAAGAAAAATAATTCAAAAACAAAAAAAGAAATAATTTTAACCTATTTTATACCTACAAATAAGTAAAAAATGGTTAAAAACTTGATGGTTTTGAGATAAAATATTTTTCCCATAATATTTAGAATTTTATACCTAGAAAATGTCGTAAAATTAATATCACATATGAAACATCCACATTGACCATTGGAAAAGTTCTTATAAGGACCATTAGAAAAAAAGAAACATAACTTGATAAGACAAAGTTTGTTAAATATTTGTGAATTTCTACTTTGTTATTGATCTTTATTTTTGTAGGGGCATAAATTCATCGGTTCCACGCGTTTACATCTTAAGAAGAAAGTATCGCATTATAGTGCACCGAGAAGTACAAGAGAAAAATTAATAATAAAGGAAGACAACTATAATACATTTGTCACACATCAACTGACATCATAAGCAGTAAGGTCAGACTGGCTTAACGCATGTGAAACACATGGAAAGAATGTAAGTTACGAGAAAAAGCATCATTGATAGCGAAAGCAATCATCTGCGCCCTACTGTCACTTGTGCTCTATAATCATCTGCGTCTTATTATCACTTGGTCTCTACAACTACAATCATCTGCGCCCTACTATCACTTGCGCTCTACAATCATCTGCGCCCTACTATCACTTGCGCTCTACAATCATCTGCGCCCAACTATCATCTGCGCCCAACAATCATCTGCGCCCAACTATCACTCCATACTATAAGTTTCAATCCTGAAAGCATAACCACATCAACAATAAAAAAAAATGTATGAGGATAAGATCAGGACAACCAAGTGGAAGATTGTCAAGACATGTACCAAAATACAATGATACCTGGCAGGACACATGGCTACAACTGCAAGTAACAAACAATCAGCATCAACACTTGGCAAAATAATGCTGACACAAATCAAGATAACTTCAACACGTGTAAGGCATACACAGCTCAAAAGCAAGAAGCGACACGTCAAGTTCCACATGTCACACAGCCACCACCCACGCAATAAGGACAAAGGACCAACAATAATCGCTCAGTCCAAAGAGAAGCTGCGCACCAGCAAGCGGAACCTGCAAGAAGCATCACAAAGGAGTAAGATGAGCTGTGTACAAAGTCAAGATAAAATCAAACAGGTCAAATAGAGATAAGAATAAATAAGGAATAGGGACCCATCATATTTTCTATAAATACCGATCCCCAAGTAGAAAGAAGGGGATAACAGAAGTAAGAGGAAAAACTCGGAAAGAAAATCGATAAGTGGAAAAAGCTAACATTAGGTTAAGGCTCTATTATCTTTAAGTACTTCAATTCTTTAAATTAGCATATGTACAAAGATAACGATTATAAATGAAGATACGGTGTTTATCCCGTGGATGTAGGCATAATAGCCGAACCACGTTATATTTTGAGTTGATTTCATTTTCATTTAGTGATGCATTTGACATTCTTTTAGAGACTTCTTCGCTTTCCTTCTAATTGTTAACAAAATTATTTAAGTAGCATGTGAATTCATCAAAATTCTTCTTGATGTTCTATCGGATTTGTGGTGGTCCATGATCGTCAGATTTTCAGTAGTTACAGTTTGACGCTAGAAATATGGAGGTAGTAAAGAATTTATTCTACCTGGTCAAATCTTTGTTTTAAAAATCTTTAAATCATATGAGTATAGAAAATCTTCCCTTAGTTATGAGCTTATTTTCATTGTTTCGAATTTTTCTCATTTATATTTTCAAGGTATTCGTATTCATCATTTTATGGAAATTTTTTTGTAGTCAAACGTGTTTGTAACATTTCATGTTAGCATGATATTTTAAATCCTTTAAAAGGAATTTGGTTTTAAATAATTTTCCAATAACTTTAATTTTGCTTTTAAATATTATGCTTCGATTGGCAATTGATTCAAGAAGTTTGTAAATTCTATTTATAAGCCCGTATTGATTTTGTTTTAAGAAAATTAGTTGATGATTAAACTGATTTTTTTCCTTTTGCATGAAATCATGGTATCTATAAAGTAAATTCTTATCATATAAACTTATATGGGAATACTAAATTAAATTAGTTACTTAACATTAGCAAAGAAGTCTCAGTAGCAGCCGCAAAGAAAGAAAAAGAATCGTTCATAACATCACCAACAAGTCAGAAGTAATGGAAACCACAGACAATCAAATAACAACAGCCGTGGCTACGCGATCAGAGGTAGAAATTACAAGAGATCCTCAAACGTCTAGGCAAGAGAATCAAGCAATTCACAATGGAGGTGATGGAACGGGTGTCACAAATAACATTCCATCACAAGCGCAGGGGGAAAGAAATCAAATGCAAATCAATGAAGAAACGCAAGAACAAAGGTCTCAAAGGGAAGGACTTAATAACCATTCCCATGAGAATGATCAGACTACACGTCAAACGAATGAAGAGGTGCTACAAAGTTGGGAAAACCCCATCAACATATTTCTAGAAGAACTGAATGAGACGCGCAAGGTACAAAAGGATAATGCAGAGACAATAGCTATATTAGTACAAGAAAATCAAGCTTTTAAGAATAAAGAAAATGAAGAAACATCTACTGCCAGTTTACAAAGTCAGGAAGAGCGTTCAAAGAAATCAGCCAAAGGAAAAGCAAAGGTTAATCAGGACCAGAGAGTGATGGTGGTTGAACCACCAACTCATGCTAATGAGCATTTCAAGCAAAGTAGGTATAATCAGCGTTACGGAACGTGCGGATTGGATTTTGATGGTATTATACTACCGCGCAATAACTGGAACAAGTATGTTGAGGATCTGGAAGCAATAAAAGGAGAATTAGGAGCTATGAAAAACAAGCAGGAGGGAGGACGACTGGAAGAAGTTTTGAGAGAAGCACAACGAACACCATGATAGACACATTTTAGTGTCTAAATTGCACCTTAATTTCTAGTGAGTTAGTATTCAATTTTGTGTCTATTACGTGTTTTTATGCTTTTGTAGGTACATTAGAAGAATAAAGATTTGTGGAAAAATTGGCTCAAAAAGTGTTCAAGGCACCCGGGAAAATGGATCAAGGCACCCACACTTTGGATTGGGGCACCCTTGAATCGGGCTGAGCTGGATCGGGTCAACCCATCGGGTCAACCAGGCGAGTCAACCTAGCGAGCTGGATCGGGCCGAGTCACCGAGTTGACTCATCGGGGTTCAACTGTTTGAACTGGTCGTGATAATCTCAAGTGATTCGCAAGATATTTTGCTTCTAGATTGTTCCAACATTGATAGTCATCTCACGCAAGTCTTAAACAGCAAAAAAATCCCGTGAAATCAGCTCGGAAATCATGTATTTGGCCGGAATTGTGTTTCGGTTCGGATTGAGATTTGTGGGTTGTTTTAGAGAGTTCTATTAGGTTTAGAACTATCTCTAGGGTTTCTAATACCTATATAAACCAAGAGAAGCCAAGAAAATCGAGGACGAAAACCTAGAGAAGAAATCAGAGCAATTCCGGCCACTTCCGGTCGCCGCCGGTAACCTGCTGCTGGTCCGGCCGGCGTGTTCTTCATCAGCCACTATCGGAGAAGACGACTCAGCAACATTTATATCTGTTGCCGATTCAAACTGCTCATGTTGCCTATTCTTTCAACCATTTATTGCTTAGAAACACTTCTGTAACGGCTGAACCCTGTTCTGTGACATTTATAAACGTATCTGTTCAGCTGTTGCACTATTATTTCACCTTGTAATCAACTTTTTGAGCAATGAAAAGATCTTTTGAGCAAGTTTTCTTCACCATGGGCTAAGTTTATTTACTGGGATGATGGAGGAGGTTTATCTTTCAATTTTATGTGGTAAGTCTATTTTTAATTAATTAATTATAATTTTTTATTTGTTAAAATTGCATAGTTTCGTAATAGAAAAACGGTTTTCATTCAGTAGTGGTGTTTTTGTTTGATGGGTCATGCTGGGTAGACAACCTCTGATGTCCCATGCTTATGATTTACCTCTACTTGTTTGCATAAAACCTATTTTGGCAATATTTGAGCTTAGTTTATTTAAAAGAATTACCCGATTAATCACATAAATTGTTAGAAATAATTGATTCCTGATTCCTGGTTTTCTCCATATTTTATAAAAATCATCTCTAGTTTATTTTCCTGATTTTTATTAGTTTAGATTTAGTCCAATATTTTCTAAAATCATTACCTTCACAAGTTCGAGAATCGAACCTTTATTTACCACTTCTAAAATTACATCACACCATTGGCTCCGTACTTAGCCTTTGCTCCAATTCCTCATAAGTGCAATCTTCCGGTTTTCGATTGTTATGATGGGACAAAAGATCCCGCTGCTCATTTGAAATACTACAATCGAAGCATGACTAGATGGGAGCAGGATGATGTAATCATGTGTCTATATTTTCCATCAAGCCTAAAAGGGACAGCTTTGCTATGGTATGACAGTTTACCAGAAGGTTCAATATGTTCATATGCACAACTGACCCGACAGTTCCTGGAAACGTACATGTATAACAAGCCAGCAAATGCAGGCATGGACAGATTATTTGGGTTAGCATCATCAGCGGAGGAATCCATTCGAGACTACACCGATATATGGCAAGCCACTTGTCAGGCCATTGGAAATGTCACCCACGAGATTGCAATCAATAGCAATAAATATGGAATTTCCAATCGAACATGCCACTTTTTACGGAGATACACACAACAAATCCAAAAACTGAAGGAGCCTTGAGGGATATCATTGAGAAGCATGCAAGGTTGCAAGACATCCAAAGGAAAATTCAAAAAGCAACTACCTATCATCATAGAACGGCAAAAGAGCCAGCCATGCGGAGCCATCCGCCAATCTTGAAAAAGGATCAACAGATGAGCGCCCTCACAATCAATTTAAGCGTGGAAGGTTCGATCATTAAAGAAGGTTTAACCAGCAATGTGAAGATCGGGTTTTTACAAAGCTAAATAGTCCTTATCCACAAATTCTAAATTCCATAAAAAACAGGCATGACTTCGAATGGCCAATTACAAAGGGAAGGCAGCCAATGCATGCTGAAAATTCAAAGGAATACTGTGAATATCATTGCTTTTATGGACATCCCACATATAGATGTAAGAATTTGAAATTTCAGGTACAAAAACTGATCGATGTCGAGGAACTCAATGAATTTCTGTGCATACCTAATCCCCCTCCAAGGTCAAGTGCTGGAAAGACAATAAACATTCTCGGGAACAATCCCACCATTAACAGAATCACTTTCACGGAGTCGCATCAATTCTGATAGATGGAGGAAGTTTTCTATGACACATTTCTGAAAATAGGATTGAAAGAAGATCAGTTGGAGCCATCTGGCTACACCATCTATGGAGTCAATGGAGTAGCGTCAAAACCAAGGGGAGAAGTCATACACGAAATTATGGCTGGACCCTTGAGTATTACAACAAAGTTCAGTGTAGTAGAAGCGCCCTCACCTTACAATGCCATCATCGGAAGGCATTGGGTTCATCAGTTGAAAGGGGTCGCAGCAACGTATCATCAGTACTCGCGGTTTCCGACGCCTCAGGGAGAAATGGAAATTAAGGGAGATCAGAGCATGGCGAGAACGTGCGTCCTCACGGAAGCACACATAAACCAATAAAGAGCTCAGCAAGTGAAAGCAAAGCAGAATGAAAGGAAATTCCAAGCTAAGGAAGGAGCAATAAATCAATATTTGGCTGAAGTTACAGCCAACAAGTCATTCAATGAAGAAGGAAGAGATTCTGTAGTCAAAGGAGATGAGTTAGAAGCAGGAAATGGGGGTGGAACCTCACAATAGCAACCCAAGGGGGATCCCACATTCTTAGGAGTCCCCAAGTCTATTTTTTCGGCTGTTGAGGAAACCAAAAGCATCAATGTTGGAACGCCAGAATTTCCAAAGGCGGTTAAAATTGGAACCATGATGAACTCATAAAGGGAGCAAGATCTAATCAGTTTACTTGAAGAGTACGCAGATGTATTTGCGTGGAAAGTAGGAGACATGCCAGGAATTGACCCAAGCATAGTTCAGCATGAACTGCGTATACATCTGGGCACCATACCACTTCGGCAACAGATGCGGAAGGTAGCACCTGAATACCATGATCCGGTAGAAAAAGAATTGAAGAAGCTAATGGACGCAGGATTCATTCGAGAAGTGCGCTACCCAACGTGGATATCAAATGTGGTTATAGTCCCAAAGAAGAATGGAGGGGTGAGAATTTGCATAGACTTCACCAACTTAAATAAAGCATGTCTGAAAGATAACTATCCATTTCCTAACATTGATCAATTAGTAGATAATGTTGAAGGACACGAAGCCCTTTCTTTTATGGATGGACAATCAGGATATAACCAGATTGCGCTAGCCGAGGAAGATCTAGAGCATACTGCATTCTTTACCCTGCGAGGATTATATTGTTATACGAGAATGTCGTTTGGATTAAGAAATGCAGGGGCAACCTACCAACGATTAGTGGATGCAATCTTCAAACCATGGATAGGACACACATTGGAAGTTTACGTAGATGACATGCTGGTAAAAAGCAAGATGGCAAAGGATTGTTTACAAGACTTAAGGGAGATTTTCCAAGCTTTGTGCAAATACAAAATGAAGGTCAACCCGGAAAAGTGCATCTTTGGAATTACATCAGGGAATTTTTGGGTTATCTGGTCACGAAAAAAGGAATTGAAGTCGATCCGGCAAAAATACAGACTATTGTAAATATGCCATCCTCAAAAAATGCTAAGGAAGTACAGAAGTTGAACGGATGCCTAACAGCGCTTAACAGATTTATCGTAAGGTCATCGGAAGTGTAAACTATTTTTGGATACTCTAAAGAAGAGGAACAAATTTAAATGGAATGAAAATTACAAACAAGCTAGAGTTATTTTATATCTTCAAGAGACGCAAGCAAAATGGGTCAGTTGCTCTATTGAAGTACAGACGCACATGGGGAGAGTAGCAGTGCTATTATGGTTTTGTGACAGAATCCGAAAAGAAAGAAGTGTAAAGAGGCGTAGAGAAGGGTAGTGAAGGATAGGTGTAGGCTTGGCTGCTTAGTTCTAGCTTGTTCCTGAGGTCTGGTGGTGAGAAAGTGAGATAAAGAAGAGGGACAAACTCTGACGCAAGAGAGATGAGTGAAGAGGTAAGGTTGTGATTGAGACTATCACCTGAACTAGAGAAGAGCCTGTTGTAGTACGGATGAAAGGCTGACGCAGTGGAGTAGGCAGACAACTAGGTGTTGTTAGAGAGGTGTACTCATTGGGTGTTGGATAAAGTGAAGTGAAGTGAAGGCGGACAGTCACAAAGTTAGGTGGAGACTTTGATTGAATTAATGAAAGCGACCCCTAATCAACAGCCTATTCTCTCTCTGATTTAACGCTGACCAAACAAAGAAGCTGAACCTTCACGTGCTATGTTTTCTTTTCTTTGTACTCCACCATCTTCACTTTTCCAAACCAGACGCACCTTGTGACTGTCCGCCTTCTCTTTACCTCATCATGTCCCCTCTCTTTACAGCTACGCCTATGTCTATTTATACCTATTTATACCTCTTTTCTAATCGATTGGCCCAAAAGAAAAAGTCCAAGTCCATGTACAGGCCTAGCTGCCTCTAATCACTGTACCCTCTTCTTTTTCATTGGGTTCGCCTCCCTCAATTCAACCACCTCACCTGCCATGTCCCAAGTCTTTCTTATCTCTCTATTCACATCATTAGTCTCTTTCGTAACCTCTCTCCCATGTGCCCAAATAAAACCTAAAGGAAAAGCTCTGTGTACTCACCATCCATTCTTCTTTCACGTATTTTCAAGCCGTACTCTCTATCAATAAAACCCAGTAGCCTTTCTTTTTCAACCAGCCGTACCTCCCCTAGCCAACTCCAAGTTAACAGCCTATTCTTCCTGCTTTTTAGCCCAGACCAATTCACAGTCCGATCTAATGCCGCCATCAATTCCATTAATTTCTTATAAATCTAGTTTATAAAGCACTTTGATTTCCATTGAGAAAGAAATTAGAGCTTGTTTGGCTGATAGAAATCTTTACTTTTCGGCAAATCAATATAAGAAGGGTTCCAATTATATAACACCATTAATGGTGGAAGAAGAAGAACGAACATATGATGGTAAGGTTCGATGTCGACGTAACTCTGTAAACAAGTTTAGAAGGGATTTTGTCACTAGCTTGCTTTACAAAGTTAAGTCTGGTGTTGATCATGAGAACCCTTCTTATATTGATTGTCTAAAAGTAAAGATATTCTATCAGGTAATTTTTTAGACTTTATGCTTTTCAAAGAGGTGGTATGTTAAAAGAGTATTTGATTTTCTTGTTTTACTTTTATGTGCATAAATTGAGATGGATTTAACATGATTGTGATTTGTTTTCGCTGTTATACTCAACTGATAGTACATTTTTGCTTGTTTGGCTGTTTTTATCAGGTGAAAAGGAATCTTATGAGAAACAGTTTGCTACATTAAGATCCTTTGAGGAAGTTGATTCACTAGATAGATTCAATGAAATTGATGAGGATCAAGAAAATGAAGAAGAACATCAAAACGAAAGAGCAATGGAAGTTTCTAACTATGTTAATGTTATTTTGTTGTCTAAATTTTTTTTCTGATTTCTCGAGATTACAAAAGTTATACATTTTTGTTGATTATGTTCAATTATTCAGATTTATGCGACGATAAGGAGTGGTTCTCTAGCTATTGCAGCTTCAACCCTTGACTCTTTACTTGATTTAATGGCTGGTGGCATACTTTGGCTCACGCATTTATCTATGAAAAATATTAACATATACAAGTATCCTATTGGGAAGTTACGGGTGCAACCAGTAGGAATTATTATCTTCGCAGCTGTCATGGCTACTCTCGGTACGTAGCTGTGTTTTCTCATTCCTTTTCATTATTCATTTATCACAAGATGATTTGTTATATTGAAGAAATTCTAATTACACTGTATGATTCCTTTATAATGTTCGATATTATTGTGCAATATTAGAACTTTGGATTGAAACTGTTTCATATTATTTGCCAAGAGAATGATTTGTACAATAATAGCTAGTGTGTACGCAACTGCAAATGACCACTTTGGAAATAAGACTTTAGGTTCATTATTCAAAAGTTCTAAACCGAAGAAGAAAAGAAAGAAGGGGTTTTAGCCTTTTAAGTATTCCTGTGAAGTTGTGTCCTTTTAATTGCACATGATTTCAAAACAGTTCTTGGACTAAAGCCAGATACTGAACAGCAAGAGAATTAAACCCCCAGACTGTATGTATCTTGGAACCTTATTTTACTATCATAACTCAGATTGTATATAAACCTAAGTAGTTGTTTTTTGTTTCAGGAGTAATTTTCATAATTAGAGTAACCTTTGAGAATATAGCGGATTTTGCTAAAATGTAGGAAGTATAAACAATTTCATTGCCAATTACAGGTTTTACAGTATTGATTCAGGCTGTAGAGCAGTTGATCAAGAACGAACCTTCAAAGAAAATGGACTCATCGCAGTTGGTGTGGTTGTTTTCAATTATGTTGTCTGCAACTGCAGTAAAACTCTCCCTGTGGTTTTATTGCAGAAGTTCTCGAAATGAAATCGTCCGTGCATATGCAAAGGTTCTTCTCCCACATCACATTTCAAACTATGAACCATTATTTGCTATGTGTTATTTAATGCAAATTCAGTTGTATTACTTTCCACCACAATGTTACCAACTTTTTTTCTGATTTTTTTTTATCCAGGATCACTATTTCGATGTGGTTACGAACGTCATAAGTTTAGTTGCTGCTGTTCTCGGTGATAGATTTTATTGGTGGATTGACCCTGTTGGGGCCATTGCTCTAGCCGTTTATACTATTTCCAATTGGTCGGGCACCGTACTGGAAAATGTAGGTACAATTTATTTACCCTCGTTTTATTTAATTCAGGTACAATTTATTTACCCTCGTCTTATTTACCTGGGTTTTAGGATCATCACTTTTGTTATTGGTGGTGGTGGTGGAGGATTTGATTTCAAGTGAAGCAATTCTATTGCTTCCTCCTCCTTGTTGTTGGTCATTACTGTTGTTCTGATTGTCTTTCCATTTCTTGTTCCTCAGTTCTCTCTCTTAGCACTTTATCTTCTTATGTCTCTCACTGACTCTCTTGCTGATGATGCTGATTAAAAAAGTTAATCTTTGCTGAAATTAACTCTACCATTGTAGAGGGCATAATACTTGATTTGGCTTTTATTCTTATACCTTTCCATATTACTATGTTTGACTAAAAACAAAAAATGAAGTTGCAAGTCTAGCATCATATTAGTATGGATACTTGGTGACATTCGATTGCGACTCTTAACAAATATTTCGTTTTGGTAGGCATAGGCATAGGCCAAACAATAAAAGTCAGTAGTAGGTCTTATTTTAAACTATTGGTTGATGTTGAAGTGAAACTGATCGACCACTCTTAGTATACGTCTAGGTCTCATTTTAGACTATTGGGCGATGTTGAAGTGAAACTGATCGACCACTCTTAGTTTACGTCTA